>JAHPZR010054288.1:0-25000 GCA_019787425.1 Platygyra sinensis | reverse complement strand
TCTCCTGGCTGTTTCGGTTCTTATTGCAGGCAGATGTAGTAAATTGCTTTGCCGGGTTGAGCGATTGCAAGATGTACTCATCGAAAACAGTTGTTAAAATACTGAGGACACCGACCATCTAGGCATTTCCTCACAAGCTTATAGATATGATCATTGCGCCGGGTCCTAAGACTTTGCCATTTTAAGGCTTCTATTGCAGTGTCACTACTGTATGGTCTTTATTACTATTCTTTCTGCGCGTCTCAGTCTGCAGGGCTTCTAAAAATTCACTGTTTACTTCCCCGCAACACGCCCAGACCCCGGCACAGTACTCTAATATCGGTCTAAAATTGACATATAAATGGCATTAGCACGCTGAAAAGTGATCTGACGGTGAACACGGCCCAGCATACCCACCCGCTTACCAGCCTTAGAAACAATGGATTTGACATGTTCGTTCCAACTGAGACGTTCATCAAGTGTAACGCTTTATGGCAAACCCACTGATAGTGACCGAAAACTGACTTATCCTAGCAAGTTCCAAACAGCATTGCCTCAGTCTTAGTTAGACTGATAAAAAAAATTGTTTAAATGAAGCAGCAGTCAATGCACGGCTTGCAGTTCTCTCACTAAGGTAGCCTGGATAGCAGATACTTCAGGAGCTAAGAAAAATACTACGGTATCGTCAGCGTACATGAGTATCTTGCATTCCACTACCGCGCTGGAGAGATCGTTCAAGTGGAGGATAAATAACAGCGGCCCTAATATAGACCCCTGCGGGACTCCAACAGACACAGGTTCAGCAGCACTAGACAACCTGAAATTCTACAATTTGGGTGCGGTTCTGTAGGTAGTTTCTAAAAACACTCATGTTCAACATCCAACACTCCAAGACCCCGCAGTTAACTCAGCAGCACTTCATGGTTGACGGTATCGAATGCTTTACGCAAGGTCTATAAAAACCGCACCAGTCAGCCAACCTTGGTCGATGTTCCTACTGATTGTATCTGTGAAACACACAGCGGCCCACTCCGTGGAGTGGCACTTCCAGAAGCCGCAATGATAGGGGCTAAGAAGTTTGTGGCTCTGAATATAAACATATAACTGATGGTGTGCAGCTCTTTCTAGCACATTAGAAACTGCGGCCAAAATAGAGATAAGACGATAGTTGTTCATGTCATCAGATTTGCCCTTTTTCAACAAAGGCATGACTCGCGCTGCTTTCCATTCCATGGGGACTACTCCTGACTGCAAAGAGATGTTGATAATTGCAGTCAGAGGGTTGGCTACAATGTCCGCGGAATCAACCAAAAGGCGGGCTGGAATTTTTCGAGGCCAACTGCTTTACCAGGTTTTAATCTGCGCAGTTGAGATCCCACAAAAGCTTCAGATACAACTGCAAACTTGAAATCAGGGTAGTGACGAGGAAGAACTGATTGACTGGGACTGCCACCGGAAACACAGCAAGACCACACAGACTCCAACAGCCGTGTCACAGAAGACGTAAAGCACTTGTTGAAGAAATCAGCAATCAAGCAATCAAGCAATCAATCAGAGTTCCGCCTATCGAAATACTCGGTGATGTGGTCTTTCTTTCGCCAGGTAAAATCTTCTTCATTGTTCTCCAAAAAGCCTTATGACCATTCCCACTGTTATCAAGAAGGCGCTTATTATAGACCGCCTTCGCCCTCTTTATAGCGTTTGTCGCACGATTCCATTAGCAACGATAGCCAGCCAAGTCCTCAGAAATATTGGTTTTCTCACCTTTAAGATGAAAATAGTCCCTTTGTTTAGCCACGGACAATTATCTATCCCTCTCACACGTCTTTGTATGACAGGAGCGTACTGAACGATCAGCAACCAAAACAAAGGCGGTCTTGAAGTCGTACCACAACTGATCCACACTTGACACAGACGCACTAGGAACAGAGGCATTAGACCAGAATCCTTTGAAATCTTCACAAAAATTAACTGGGTAATAATTTGCATAATTCCTAAAAGTTTTAATTTGGGATGGTGCTCTCTGCCAGTTAAGCTTACGGACACAGTAAATCAGTTCGTGGTCGCTAAGGTGCGAGGTTATGACTCCAGAATCTCTATTATTTTGCGGGCAGCTAGCGGAAATCAAGTCTATTAGGGATTTCGAGTCCTTGGAGATTCTTGTTGGACTGGTGGTGAGCTGTTTGAGATCCGGGGGTGAGGGGGGTGCGGCTGCGTCCCTAACTGTTTTTCCCTTTTAATTTAATTTTTTTTTCAATGACTTTTGCTATTGACAATCTCACTCCACAATAATTAATAATAACAATCAAACAAAACAAAAAAAAGAAGAAGAAACAGACGAAGATAGAAAGGGAGTGTGAGAGGAAGACAGAAATAAATAACAAGACTTGGTAACCAAGTATCCATGGAAACAAATAAATCCCTGGAGTAAATGATTTATGGGTCAATGAAGGCCTTTTTAAACTAGAGCTTATTCAAAGTTGACTTTTTGTTTTGGTGTCGTTTATGTTGGAACCAAAGGGTCTTAAATTGAGGGTTTGATCGTAGTTGCCACGTCCACGTCACAAACAGTGAAACCAGTTAGTTACTAGTAAGAGGGTCATCACAGACCGATTATAAGCATTTGTTTTCTAAAAATTGTGGAATAAATCTACAAAGTTGTGATCACTCCCCTTAAAATTGCAACTAAGAAACCAAAAATATATTTTATCCGATAAACTGTAAATTATAAGACTCTAAGCAAATATTAAAAATATCTTGAAGCAAAACGAAAAGCATTATCCGTGAAATTAACTTTCATTTGGCTAGCTTAAGATGTTGGATATATTCTGCTGCTGTTTCATTAAAGGTGAGCTAAAGCGGGAAGCCAAAGCCCTTTTTTATCGAAACACCAACTTCAAGCAGGCACTATTTCAGGACTGCACTTTTCGGAAGCCACTTGAGTGCCTTGAAACTCTGATCGGCTAAGTGATTGGTTACATTTTCACATGCGGAGAGCGGTATAGGCGAAACATGATTCGACGTATCACTTTTTTCCCATATGCAAATGGACAAATGTAGCACATATAGGATTTTATACATGTAGGGTTTATTCCTTAAAACTCTCGCTATATATATAGTAAAAGTGCTTATTCTAACATGAACATTTAAGCCCAAATTTAAGCTACTCATTTCCATTTTTAAGGACTAATTTTGGTGTTAGTTTGATGGAAGCTTCGTAATCGGCAGCTGTCTATATTTAGCTAATACTTTAACAGTCTATAGATCTTCGTTACACAATATATCTAAAATATAAGTTACGGCCGCACTTGCATTTATGACCGTTATCACTCAGTTGCTACTATGGGACAAATTACTTTCATCTTTACTGTACTTGGGCCAAGTCTACACGTCCCCATATAAAGGGCTAACCCATATACAACCGCTCTCATGTGGCTTTGATAGCTCAGTTGGGAGAGCACTGCACTGCAGAGGTCGTGGGTTCGAATCCCGCTCAGAGCCTGAAATTTTTTTCGGGTCTCTGTTCAAGTAGTGTTACGGCCGCACTTGCATTTATGACCGTTATCATAAGTTAAAAGATATACGGTAGCCAACTCTAGATCTTTCCTTACCATACGTGGTTGCCGTGTAAACTTAGTGAGTTCGAATGAAACTTGTCTCTTTTGATAGAAAATCAGACTCACGGCATGGGTTGTTTTCTTTATTATTTAACATTTTTCGCGCCAGCCATTCCAGAATATCAGTTAAAGCTACCAAAACAATAGAGTTTATGTTCGCAAGTATAAATATGTTTTGGGCCCGACTCAGGCTCATTTTAGCCCGAGCCGTTAAACCGTATTTTGTGTTTGTTCTTTTTCCCCATTAACCTTATGAGAACACTCAGTGCAGATCTTCTCCAATTTCCGAATCCTCTTTACTTACTCGCATAATCCTTTCAGCCCCTTGTGGGACGTAAGGCAACAATGATCCTTGCCATATATCCCTATTTTGTGTGACATGGAGTGCCTTACCTTAAGTGCCGGAGTTTCACCTAAGTGAGCTCGGCCATGACAATTCTGTGCCAGGTGTTTTTTGGCCGACCAGGCCTCTTGAAATTTCCTGTACATGAAAACAAGTCACCACGCTAATAATCTCTTTTTTCCGGAGAACAGAAAATTGTCTCTGGGACTACAATCAGGAAAATGACAGGGATGTCGATACTCTAGAAACAGAAATAATTGACAACATCACTTTAAGAAAAAAAGATATGCAAATAAAAGGAGATCGGTATAGTCTCTTGGAAGATCGCAATTATACTAAGGATTTGCAGAAACGTCGTCCCCAACCTCACCTTCACCAGAAGACCGCACGTATCAAAGAATCACACACCATACCAACGTGGTGCTATTCCATTTTTTTTGTTGTTTTGTCTTGGTTTTTAGGTTGTTTTTCGTACTTTTCTTATCATGTCTCGTTCAAACCTTTTTTTTCTTTCAATCTTACATTTGGACTTAGCTCTTAATGCCAGATCATCATAGTCATTGAAATAAAAACTGGACTTTTATTAATTAGCAAGTGACATTAGCACACAAGCTAAATGTTAAGACTTTTTTCAGACTGCGTGTCCAGAAAAGCAGTTTAGCTAAAGTAATCGTATTCTGAGTGCGATAATTAATAGACGAAAAATATATAGCAGGTGCAGAAAGTTATATATTTTTTACCACTTTATATTATTGTATTAATTGTATTTATCTACCTTGTTTTTAATCTCACCAAAGAAGAAGCAGAAGGCCTGAAGTATTTACATTTAATTAAACCAAAAGTAAAGAGATGACAGTTTTCATTTGTAGATATGATTTTTAAAACCCAAGAAAACGTGATCGAATCAAATAGGTACGAATGGCGATGCGACTTTGAAATAGCGGGCCAAAAAAAAAATATATAAAGCTATCAATTTCAAGAAAAAACGTGTATTTGATTTCTAGTGGAAACTAAATGTCTGTTGCGGAGTGCACCTCTTCTTTTCTTCATTCCTTGACAATCATCGACTTTATCCTAGCGACTCTTACCATTTGCGGAAATCTCCTTCTTCTTATCACTATATTGTTGGATCCACTTCGATGTCTTCGCACACCCACCACGTATTTCATCGCCAACTTGGCTTTCAGTGACCTGTTAATTGGACTCTTAATCGGTTATGGTCGCGCTGTGGCTGAATACCTTCAGTCTGCTGACGAAGCCGAACCAAAGTGGCTAGCTAATGTCATTGATATAGGAGGGGGTGCAACTCTTGTAAGTGGGATATGGACAGTTATAGCACTGGCGTTAGACCGTTATCTAGCAGTCACCGATCCTTTACACTACAGCCAGAGAGTAACAGCACGTCGAGTGGTTTTGTACATCTTACTCAGTTGGCCGCTGGCCATAGCATTACCTGCGCCCTATCCGTTTTCAGGGAAATCGTGGATCATCGTTTTGTTAACGTTCTCTCATACACATTTCACATTTCCCGTTTTGTTGCTACTGGTTGTTTATTTTCGCATTTTTCGCTCGTTGTCCAGACAAAGATCCGAACTCTTCAGATTCGCTGCATCCATTTCAACAATGACACTCCGTCACACTCTTGAGAGAGAAAGAAAAATGGCAAGCACATCCTTGATGATCTTGATCTTGTTTTGTGCATCATTTTTACCATTCTATATAAAGATCCAGATTTTGAATTTCTGTCAATGTCTAGATTCCAAGCCATACAGAAAGTTTTCTGTCGTTGCTCATATTTTTCTGTACTTATCTTCCCTTATGGATACTTTTTTGTACGCCTGGAGGGTACCAAAGTTTCGGCGATCGTTGCGAGAGTGCCTCAAAATCAAGAAAAGAAATGTTGTACGCCCGACACCCTTAAACAGGGAAAGACAGAACCAAAGCAATGCATCTATGACTGTCATAAACCTTGACACAGTTTTCTAGATTGTTTTCTCATCGGCTGTGTCTGTGACAAGCCCAAAACATTTGTTTATAGGCTGCACAATGTTTACATTGCCTCACTAGTCATTTTTTCATGAACGTTTCCTCAGTCATGATATCATTGCTCTGGCTATGGCCCTACATATAGCAGCTTTTTGACAATACTAGTGACACATTAATTGCCAGATGGTATATGTGAGTACAGTATGCACGTACGATAATATTCCCTGGAAACATGTAGGAGTTTATGTAAATCATTACGTCAAAGATATGTATCTGAACAAAAAGTAACAAAAGCTGATGTTGCCGCAAAAAATTGTCATATATCATTGTACTAGTAAATGAGAATTACAAGGTATTTGTACATGAAAAGCGAAACTAAAGAAAGAAGAAATCTGTTATAGTAATTTGCCCCAGTTCAATGAAGACGGTATGGTCTGAATTCTACGAAAAAAAAAAGTAAATAAACTGCTTGAACTGCTGGCTTCTAGAAATATGCATAGTAAAGATACGTAGCATTGGTTCCAAATATGACAATATATTCTATCTGCTCTAACTCAGGGTTAGAACTGATACGTACCAATGAATTAACATTTTATATTGAAGACTGTTTTCGAAAGCTGTTAATTATTCACCTAATGCATTATTAGTTTGTATTTAATCGGTATATATTGTATTTAATCGCTATGTATAAGAAAAAAAAAGGGAAAAAAATGAGAAGGAAACTAAAAGGAGAACAAATAAAGAGCAAACAAAACAAAACGCAAATCAAAAACAAACAAAAAAGTCAAGACAAAAATGATTGGTTGTCATAGAAAAGTACTGCATTTCTTGACATGAAGAGGGCCAAAAGTATATAATAGGCTCGATTTCACAACGATGGCAATTATGTTTTCCTAACGTAACGTAATTTGTTCACAAGCTGTTTACATAAGCCGCCGAACGCGACTTAATCATTTTTGCCACCGTACTAATACCGACTCTAATAATTATGTTTGATAAAGAATATCCAATGTCCTCCTTTAGAGTTTGAATTTGCTAGCAGTTATCTTTAACTGATGAGCGACTATTTCCTAATAAACTAAATAAATCAGGGTAATCTCCTGACATTAACGTCAGTTGCATCCACCGTGTATTCTCCCATTTCTTCTAAGCCTCCAAACAGCGTGCTGTTCTGATTGGCGTCTTCACTGGCGTAACAATCTTAACTTGGCAGTTATTAACACTGGGAAGTGCGAGATAACTATCCCGACGAGCTGCAATGAAACAATTACACAAAGCTTGGTTTTAATTGATAGCAATTATCGGGCCCAGACATGTGTCCCACAGTCTGTGTGTTTCATCGAAAATAACATTGAACTGGCTTCCAAGTGTTTAATGTTCAACGATGTCTTTAACAAATCACGAAGAAATTGCCTTCATATCGTGCATTTTTCTGTATTTCAACACGTAAGCTTCGTTCTATTTAGAAAACTGAAGTTTCTTAAACGACGCCTTTTTTTTCTGCTTAAATAATGGACCCTGGCTCACAGTGTGACGGCCAAATAACAGCACATTTTAAAATCACAGGCACATGCCCCTTCCCCCCTCCGGCCCAACACATGAGCTTTCTATGGTAAGAAGTGTTTTTCTTTCTTTCTTTTTCTTTTTTCTTTCAATTCACATAACCCTGACTCACAGTCAAAGGCACATTCCCCCCCCCCCCCCCCCCTGCTCGCCCAACACTTTCGAATAAACCACTTTTATCATTTCTAAGTTCAATAAACATCTGCACGTGTTCTCAGTACGGAATTTAGGGATGTTGAAAATTTGAATGAAGTACGCAGGAAGTGAGAGAGGTCGACTCTTAAGCCTTCTGTGGTAATAAGAGTTTTATTTTTTTTTAAATTTACATAATCAAAGCAAATCATTATGTTTTACCCACGTACCGAAAGTCCAAAAGATTTGTTGATCACTGCCAATCCTCTCACAGACAATCCGATGGGTTCTCCTTGAAGATGTATCAGAAACCGGCCGTAACAGCTTAAATGATACGAATGAATATCACCACATGTACAGATATGTAATTCACACTCCTTTTCTACCTCGAAAGTGTCTCTCAATTCCTCTACATCTGTACAATATGCATCTGCTTAGTTGGAATATATATACTGCTAAATGTATTGACCAGTAAGTAGGTAGGTAGGTAGGTAGGTAGGTAGCTAGGTAGGTAGCTAGGTAGGTAGGTATTCTTTATTTAACCACGATATCAATTCACACAACATGCTTTTTCAACCTTTCCTTGTTGTCTTTGTCACGCTTTAATATGTTACAAAATTCGTGCGTTGTCACATTTCTTCGCCTGTGTACATACCTGTTCATGCGAAAACTTTCACTACCGCCTAAATCTGATTACATAATCAGTAAAATTATTTTCGTATTTTGCTTCGTTCTTACTCGGCATCTATTGGAAGACATTAAGTCACGTCATTAACATATTTTATTTTGGTGCTTTACAATATAACACAGATAGATTCAGCTTGTCGTGCTTTGAATATCGGATCACAGAAGAATTCAATTCAATTCAATATGTAGCAAGAACATCAGTGATACACTCGCCTAACGGCACGTGTGCCTCCTTTCTGTTTTACCTACTTAGAGGTCATAAAGCCTGGTACGCAATAGCCATAATGATACAGTTACACAATCGATTAATATAAGGTGGCTCAAACCTGTAAAATTTCAGTAAGAAGCCTGGGCTTTTCATGCCTAGTGCAAGGAGAAGGCGCACGAGATCATACTTTGGAAAACTCAGTGGCAACAAACATGGCAGCGCTAGGCCGACTTTGTAAATTTTGTCTCCGCCAAGTTAAGTGAGCTGTTTGAGATACCGATTAGTTTACCTTCAAAAACATCCATCCTTCAGGCAATTTCAAATGAAAAAAAAAACGTTCTTTACACCTGTGTGCTGGAACGTAAACAAAATTGTGATCGATGTTGAAGGTACGATCGATCGCGCCGGCTATCAGTCTAAAAAACAGCAAGAGAAAAATACTTTTCAAGTTTTCTTCGATTTTTTTACTAGGCCAGCTTCACCTTCGGGTATTTAGGGCATTCGTCTCCTACTGCTTATGCTGCTAACGACAACAGCAAAAACGAAAACACTATATTCGTATGCAATTCAGGGCTTTGCTGAGCAGTGGACTTCCTTCACGCGTGCACAAAGAGCTTTCTTGCAAACTCGAGAATTTAATTAGCACGTACAACAAGTGCTAGAAACTCCTTATCTACGAAACCAACGTCTCAAAAACTCATCCGGTGATCCTACTTTTTTAATGCAACAAAAAATATTCAAGAGCAAAGTGGAATGCATGTGCAAAATTGTAAAACAAAATGTGGAGTGGAATTTTTTCCAATCATGAAATTTCCATTTTTCTTAATTTAAGCAAAATTTACTCAACAGATTTTTTTCTTATTTCTTTCCTTCTTCTTCTGTGATTAATAAATTTTTTTTTTATAAAAAAAGCAAAGAACAAACAAACAAAAAAAAAAACTGTATGAACATAACGACAAACTCATACTTTCCTTGTTCCTAACTGTCGATGTTTGCATTTCCGTCTGAAGGTGGCTCTTCTCTGTTCCTGTCATTGTGTTCGTTATTTTCATACGGTTTTGGTTCTAATGTGTCATTATTTCAAAATGTTCACACTGCACACATCACGACTCGACGTTCCCCTATTGCAGTATGTTTATTGGGAAACGATGCAGAAAATGCTGCTGAACTCTTAATTTGCAATTTTCTTCATTTTTATATCTCCTTGTTTTTCCCAGAAAGTCAAACAAAAGCAAACGTACCTCAAGATGCTCTTTACAGTCTCACATAGCTAAGTTTTGCAGAATGCCATAAAACCTGTGAATCTACAGAAATAATAATAGTAATAATAATAATTATTATAATAATAATAATAATAATAATAATAATAATAATAATAATAATTATAATTATAATAAAACTTTATTGGTACACAGAGTAACAGTATTTTTGTTTCGTTTCCTGAGAAACGAAACGGTATTGTTTTCAGTTCAGGGGTAATTTATTTACTTAGTGGAGGCTATATGCAATCAGAGTAAAGTTCGTAATTGTAAATGTAAACATGGCGGCAAAATCTCCACCAAAATTCTGTGCATCGAAATGCAACATTTCAATTGTTTCCTTGTACGAAATGGGGAATTATCAATTGAAACTCTCTTTATCGGTATATTACACAGGAAAGCTACAAACTGGACTCCTAATTGCATAGTGATAGTAAAAGGGACATATATTTTCGAAGTAGAGAGTCCGCCACACCACGCGATTTGATCCCCAAAAAGATATTTTAAGCCGATTGAAGCCGTTAGTTTTGTTTATTTCAACAAAGAAATGGTACTGTTTTTAGTTTTAGAGTGATTTATTGACATAGTGAGCATGAGAGTTATTAATATAACGTTTGTAATTCACAAGATAAACATGTGCAGCGAAAACATCCTGTTGAAACTAAATCAAGTTAATTTCGAGTCACTGAAACAAAAGGAACTTAAAATGTCATAAAGGCAGAAATAACTGAAGGCTTAAATGTTTTAAGTCAGACTGGAACGATGTGATTCTAAAGAAACGAAGAGATCTGTTTCCTTACTTGATTTAAATGTAATTAAGATCACAACGGCGACATAACTTCGGACTTGTCAGAAATAACAATCCCGCCTATTTTCTGTGTATGCTTACGGGGAAAGAACACGCACTTGGAACGCTTGGACGATACTACTGACGCCCCGTCCACACTAATCCGTTTTCAAACGAAAACGGAGCTGTTTTGCTCCGGATACGGCTATCGTCCACACTACAACGCCGAAAACGATCACCGAAAACGAAGCCATTCGAAAACGCTCTCCAGAGTGGAGCGATTTGAAAACGATGCTTTTTGAAAAAGCTGTTTTCTAGTGTGGACGGAGAAAACGATGCTATCTGAAAACGGTGACGTCATCACGATCGGGCGCCAGACTACTCAACCGTGAATATCCAAAATGGCGCCAATTTCGCGGGGCCATAAATTGAAATCCGCATACGTCGAATTTATTTGAGCATGCACACTGAGGGTATAAAAGCATTTTCAAACTGATACGGCGTTGTAGTCTGGACGGACGAAAACGATACGAAAACGATAAGTGTGGACGCAAATCTTTTTGAAAACGGAGCAAAACAGCTCCGTTATCTTTTGAAAACGGATTAGTGTGGACGGGGCCTGGGAGAAACGATAAACTGTGGAAGGTAACTAATTCATCAAATTGTATTTTAATTAACCTTGGTATATTGCAAAAGAGGTACAACATGGCTTTCGTATAACGTGTCGACATTTTGTAGATTTAAATGAATTTGTCAAATTTTCCGCCACAATTTGAGAAACTTCACTTCTTGTGGAGCGCGTCCTATTATAAGCTTTTAGAAATAACAAACTTTTTGTTTGACCGTGGCTGAGCTGGTTTCCATGAAAACACCGATAGCAATTATATTTTGGCTTCATATATAAACCGAAGGTCGACTGTGTAAATAAGTTTCATAACTCTCGTCACACGTAACACGTCCTTTTTGAAAAGAAAAATGTATTGCATCAACGACAACAAAACGAAGAGTGCCGCAGCAGGCATTCGAAGCAAGCACTGCCTGGCACAGAAATGGAAAAATTATGCGGCAAATGCTTTTACCTCTTGGCGTTATTTAGCCTCATACACAATACTTTGAATTTATGAAAAATTTGCGGGGCCGTGCGGCCGTTTCCCGAAGCATTTACCCTGCTTAATTAATTAATTTATGACCTGTCCCTTAAATTTATGCCCTATCGCAAAACCTGCCTTATGATTCCTGGTCTTATCGATAATGATGAAAAACTAGCTTCTTTTAAAAAGACTGAACATACTAAATTCAAGACTAAAGTGCAAAAACCATGCCCAGTTTGAGCTCAAAATGACCAAATTGGATACTCTATTTCTGACCTAAATGTCTCAAAAAAAACATACCCTCTCAGGCCGGCCATACCTATACCCATATAAAGGAGAACCCCTTTCTCGTTGGGCAGAGTCACAGGAAAGTATCACAAATAAATACATTTCGAAGTGCGGTAGTGTGAAGAAAACTTGAATTAATTTATAGCTCTTCCCTTTCTACCATAGCGTCAGTACTAGATCCCGCCTCGACGAATCAAAGGCTTCTGTGAGCAGCTTAGGGATGAATGTATCCTTGTGCCTCTGTTTCAAAACGAGTCTTTGTGTGAAACCTTTCATATAAAAATGAGTTTGATCACCGTGAAATGAATCTGTTAGTAGGTGCAAATCATATGAATGGTTTTGCATTTAAACTCCTTTTGACACAGGCAAAAAGCAACTCGGAAATGGCCTATTGGATGAATGTAGAAAACGTAGCTGAGTAAAAAGAAGAGTGAAATACAGGGAAAAAAAGAAGCTAGTTTTTCATCATTATCGATAAGACCAGGAATCATAAGGCAGGTTTTGCGATAGGGCATAAATTTAAGGGACAGGTCATAAATTAATTAATTAAGCAGGGTAAATGCTTCGGGAAACGGCCGCACGGCCCCGCAAATTTTTCATAAATTCAAAGTATTGTGTATGAGGCTAAATAACGCCAAGAGGTAAAAGCATTTGCCGCATAATTTTTCCATTTCTGTGCCAGGCAGTGCTTGCTTCGAATGCCTGCTGCGGCACTCTTCGTTTTGTTGTCGTTGATGCAATACATTTTTCTTTTCAAAAAGGACGTGTTACGTGTGACGAGAGTTATGAAACTTATTTACACAGTCGACCTTCGGTTTATATATGAAGCCAAAATATAATTGCTATCGGTGTTTTCATGGAAACCAGCTCAGCCACGGTCAAAACAAAAAGTTTGTTATTTCTAAAAGCTTATAATAGGACGCGCTCCACAAGAAGTGAAGTTTCTCAAATTGTGGCGGAAAATTTGACAAATTCATTTAAATCTACAAAATGTCGACACGTTATACGAAAGCCATGTTGTACCTCTTTTGCAATATACCAAGGTTAATTAAAATACAATTTGATGAATTAGTTACCTTCCACAGTTTATCGTTTCTCCCAGGCCCCGTCCACACTAATCCGTTTTCAAAAGATAACGGAGCTGTTTTGCTCCGTTTTCAAAAAGATTTGCGTCCACACTTATCGTTTTCGTATCGTTTTCGTCCGTCCAGACTACAACGCCGTATCAGTTTGAAAATGCTTTTATACCCTCAGTGTGCATGCTCAAATAAATTCGACGTATGCGGATTTCAATTTATGGCCCCGCGAAATTGGCGCCATTTTGGATATTCACGGTTGAGTAGTCTGGCGCCCGATCGTGATGACGTCACCGTTTTCAGATAGCATCGTTTTCTCCGTCCACACTAGAAAACAGCTTTTTCAAAAAGCATCGTTTTCAAATCGCTCCACTCTGGAGAGCGTTTTCGAATGGCTTCGTTTTCGGTGATCGTTTTCGGCGTTGTAGTGTGGACGATAGCCGTATCCGGAGCAAAACAGCTCCGTTTTCGTTTGAAAACGGATTAGTGTGGACGGGGCGTCAGTAGTATCGTCCAAGCGTTCCAAGTGCGTGTTCTTTCCCCGTAAGCATACACAGAAAATAGGCGGGATTGTTATTTCTGACAAGTCCGAAGTTATGTCGCCGTTGTGATCTTAATTACATTTAAATCAAGTAAGGAAACAGATCTCTTCGTTTCTTTAGAATCACATCGTTCCAGTCTGACTTAAAACATTTAAGCCTTCAGTTATTTCTGCCTTTATGACATTTTAAGTTCCTTTTGTTTCAGTGACTCGAAATTAACTTGATTTAGTTTCAACAGGATGTTTTCGCTGCACATGTTTATCTTGTGAATTACAAACGTTATATTAATAACTCTCATGCTCACTATGTCAATAAATCACTCTAAAACTAAAAACAGTACCATTTCTTTGTTGAAATAAACAAAACTAACGGCTTCAATCGGCTTAAAATATCTTTTGGGGATCAAATCGCGTGGTGTGGCGGACTCTCTACTTCGAAAATATATGTCCCTTTTACTATCACTATGCAATTAGGAGTCCAGTTTGTAGCTTTCCTGTGTAATATACCGATAAAGAGAGTTTCAATTGATAATTCCCCATTTCGTACAAGGAAACAATTGAAATGTTGCATTTCGATGCACAGAATTTTGGTGGAGATTTTGCCGCCATGTTTACATTTACAATTACGAACTTTACTCTGATTGCATATAGCCTCCACTAAGTAAATAAATTACCCCTGAACTGAAAACAATACCGTTTCGTTTCTCAGGAAACGAAACAAAAATACTGTTACTCTGTGTACCAATAAAGTTTTATTATAATTATAATTATTATTATTATTATTATTATTATTATTATTATTATTATTATAATAATTATTATTATTACTATTATTATTTCTGTAGATTCACAGGTTTTATGGCATTCTGCAAAACTTAGCTATGTGAGACTGTAAAGAGCATCTTGAGGTACGTTTGCTTTTGTTTGACTTTCTGGGAAAAACAAGGAGATATAAAAATGAAGAAAATTGCAAATTAAGAGTTCAGCAGCATTTTCTGCATCGTTTCCCAATAAACATACTGCAATAGGGGAACGTCGAGTCGTGATGTGTGCAGTGTGAACATTTTGAAATAATGACACATTAGAACCAAAACCGTATGAAAATAACGAACACAATGACAGGAACAGAGAAGAGCCACCTTCAGACGGAAATGCAAACATCGACAGTTAGGAACAAGGAAAGTATGAGTTTGTCGTTATGTTCATACAGTTTTTTTTTTGTTTGTTTGTTCTTTGCTTTTTTTATAAAAAAAAAATTTATTAATCACAGAAGAAGAAGGAAAGAAATAAGAAAAAAATCTGTTGAGTAAATTTTGCTTAAATTAAGAAAAAATGGAAATTTCATGATTGGAAAAAATTCCACTCCACATTTTGTTTTACAATTTTGCACATGCATTCCACTTTGCTCTTGAATATTTTTTGTTGCATTAAAAAAGTAGGATCACCGGATGAGTTTTTGAGACGTTGGTTTCGTAGATAAGGAGTTTCTAGCACTTGTTGTACGTGCTAATTAAATTCTCGAGTTTGCAAGAAATCTCTTTGTGCACGCGTGAAGGAAGTCCACTGCTCAGCAAAGCCCTGAATTGCATACGAATATAGTGTTTTCGTTTTTGCTGTTGTCGTTAGCAGCATAAGCAGTAGGAGACGAATGCCCTAAATACCCGAAGGTGAAGCTGGCCTAGTAAAAAAATCGAAGAAAACTTGAAAAGTATTTTTCTCTTGCTGTTTTTTAGACTGATAGCCGGCGCGATCGATCGTACCTTCAACATCGATCACAATTTTGTTTACGTTCCAGCACACAGGTGTAAAGAACGTTTTTTTTTTCATTTGAAATTGCCTGAAGGATGGATGTTTTTGAAGGTAAACTAATCGGTATCTCAAACAGCTCACTTAACTTGGCGGAGACAAAATTTACAAAGTCGGCCTAGCGCTGCCATGTTTGTTGCCACTGAGTTTTCCAAAGTATGATCTCGTGCGCCTTCTCCTTGCACTAGGCATGAAAAGCCCAGGCTTCTTACTGAAATTTTACAGGTTTGAGCCACCTTATATTAATCGATTGTGTAACTGTATCATTATGGCTATTGCGTACCAGGCTTTATGACCTCTAAGTAGGTAAAACAGAAAGGAGGCACACGTGCCGTTAGGCGAGTGTATCACTGATGTTCTTGCTACATATTGAATTGAATTGAATTCTTCTGTGATCCGATATTCAAAGCACGACAAGCTGAATCTATCTGTGTTATATTGTAAAGCACCAAAATAAAATATGTTAATGACGTGACTTAATGTCTTCCAATAGATGCCGAGTAAGAACGAAGCAAAATACGAAAATAATTTTACTGATTATGTAATCAGATTTAGGCGGTAGTGAAAGTTTTCGCATGAACAGGTATGTACACAGGCGAAGAAATGTGACAACGCACGAATTTTGTAACATATTAAAGCGTGACAAAGACAACAAGGAAAGGTTGAAAAAGCATGTTGTGTGAATTGATATCGTGGTTAAATAAAGAATACCTACCTACCTAGCTACCTACCTAGCTACCTACCTACCTACCTACCTACCTACTTACTGGTCAATACATTTAGCAGTATATATATTCCAACTAAGCAGATGCATATTGTACAGATGTAGAGGAATTGAGAGACACTTTCGAGGTAGAAAAGGAGTGTGAATTACATATCTGTACATGTGGTGATATTCATTCGTATCATTTAAGCTGTTACGGCCGGTTTCTGATACATCTTCAAGGAGAACCCATCGGATTGTCTGTGAGAGGATTGGCAGTGATCAACAAATCTTTTGGACTTTCGGTACGTGGGTAAAACATAATGATTTGCTTTGATTATGTAAATTTAAAAAAAAATAAAACTCTTATTACCACAGAAGGCTTAAGAGTCGACCTCTCTCACTTCCTGCGTACTTCATTCAAATTTTCAACATCCCTAAATTCCGTACTGAGAACACGTGCAGATGTTTATTGAACTTAGAAATGATAAAAGTGGTTTATTCGAAAGTGTTGGGCGAGCAGGGGGGGGGGGGGGGGGGAATGTGCCTTTGACTGTGAGTCAGGGTTATGTGAATTGAAAGAAAAAAGAAAAAGAAAGAAAGAAAAACACTTCTTACCATAGAAAGCTCATGTGTTGGGCCGGAGGGGGGAAGGGGCATGTGCCTGTGATTTTAAAATGTGCTGTTATTTGGCCGTCACACTGTGAGCCAGGGTCCATTATTTAAGCAGAAAAAAAAGGCGTCGTTTAAGAAACTTCAGTTTTCTAAATAGAACGAAGCTTACGTGTTGAAATACAGAAAAATGCACGATATGAAGGCAATTTCTTCGTGATTTGTTAAAGACATCGTTGAACATTAAACACTTGGAAGCCAGTTCAATGTTATTTTCGATGAAACACACAGACTGTGGGACACATGTCTGGGCCCGATAATTGCTATCAATTAAAACCAAGCTTTGTGTAATTGTTTCATTGCAGCTCGTCGGGATAGTTATCTCGCACTTCCCAGTGTTAATAACTGCCAAGTTAAGATTGTTACGCCAGTGAAGACGCCAATCAGAACAGCACGCTGTTTGGAGGCTTAGAAGAAATGGGAGAATACACGGTGGATGCAACTGACGTTAATGTCAGGAGATTACCCTGATTTATTTAGTTTATTAGGAAATAGTCGCTCATCAGTTAAAGATAACTGCTAGCAAATTCAAACTCTAAAGGAGGACATTGGATATTCTTTATCAAACATAATTATTAGAGTCGGTATTAGTACGGTGGCAAAAATGATTAAGTCGCGTTCGGCGGCTTATGTAAACAGCTTGTGAACAAATTACGTTACGTTAGGAAAACATAATTGCCATCGTTGTGAAATCGAGCCTATTATATACTTTTGGCCCTCTTCATGTCAAGAAATGCAGTACTTTTCTATGACAACCAATCATTTTTGTCTTGACTTTTTTGTTTGTTTTTGATTTGCGTTTTGTTTTGTTTGCTCTTTATTTGTTCTCCTTTTAGTTTCCTTCTCATTTTTTTCCCTTTTTTTTTCTTATACATAGCGATTAAATACAATATATACCGATTAAATACAAACTAATAATGCATTAGGTGAATAATTAACAGCTTTCGAAAACAGTCTTCAATATAAAATGTTAATTCATTGGTACGTATCAGTTCTAACCCTGAGTTAGAGCAGATAGAATATATTGTCATATTTGGAACCAATGCTACGTATCTTTACTATGCATATTTCTAGAAGCCAGCAGTTCAAGCAGTTTATTTACTTTTTTTTTTCGTAGAATTCAGACCATACCGTCTTCATTGAACTGGGGCAAATTACTATAACAGATTTCTTCTTTCTTTAGTTTCGCTTTTCATGTACAAATACCTTGTAATTCTCATTTACTAGTACAATGATATATGACAATTTTTTGCGGCAACATCAGCTTTTGTTACTTTTTGTTCAGATACATATCTTTGACGTAATGATTTACATAAACTCCTACATGTTTCCAGGGAATATTATCGTACGTGCATACTGTACTCACATATACCATCTGGCAATTAATGTGTCACTAGTATTGTCAAAAAGCTGCTATATGTAGGGCCATAGCCAGAGCAATGATATCATGACTGAGGAAACGTTCATGAAAAAATGACTAGTGAGGCAATGTAAACATTGTGCAGCCTATAAACAAATGTTTTGGGCTTGTCACAGACACAGCCGATGAGAAAACAATCTAGAAAACTGTGTCAAGGTTTATGACAGTCATAGATGCATTGCTTTGGTTCTGTCTTTCCCTGTTTAAGGGTGTCGGGCGTACAACATTTCTTTTCTTGATTTTGAGGCACTCTCGCAACGATCGCCGAAACTTTGGTACCCTCCAGGCGTACAAAAAA
Source organism: Platygyra sinensis (assembly GCA_019787425.1). Taxonomy (NCBI): domain Eukaryota; kingdom Metazoa; phylum Cnidaria; class Anthozoa; order Scleractinia; family Merulinidae; genus Platygyra; species Platygyra sinensis. Next base: position 6,544 of record JAHPZR010054288.1, on the reverse strand, counting down.
GTATCCATAAGGGAAGATAAGTACAGAAAAATATGAGCAACGACAGAAAACTTTCTGTATGGCTTGGAATCTAGACATTGACAGAAATTCAAAATCTGGATCTTTATATAGAATGGTAAAAATGATGCACAAAACAAGATCAAGATCATCAAGGATGTGCTTGCCATTTTTCTTTCTCTCTCAAGAGTGTGACGGAGTGTCATTGTTGAAATGGATGCAGCGAATCTGAAGAGTTCGGATCTTTGTCTGGACAACGAGCGAAAAATGCGAAAATAAACAACCAGTAGCAACAAAACGGGAAATGTGAAATGTGTATGAGAGAACGTTAACAAAACGATGATCCACGATTTCCCTGAAAACGGATAGGGCGCAGGTAATGCTATGGCCAGCGGCCAACTGAGTAAGATGTACAAAACCACTCGACGTGCTGTTACTCTCTGGCTGTAGTGTAAAGGATCGGTGACTGCTAGATAACGGTCTAACGCCAGTGCTATAACTGTCCATATCCCACTTACAAGAGTTGCACCCCTCCTATATCAATGACATTAGCTAGCCACTTTGGTTCGGCTTCGTCAGCAGACTGAAGGTATTCAGCCACAGCGCGACCATAACCGATTAAGAGTCCAATTAACAGGTCACTGAAAGCCAAGTTGGCGATGAAATACGTGGTGGGTGTGCGAAGACATCGAAGTGGATCCAACAATATAGTGATAAGAAGAAGGAGATTTCCGCAAATGGTAAGAGTCGCTAGGATAAAGTCGATGATTGTCAAGGAATGAAGAAAAGAAGAGGTGCACTCCGCAACAGACATTTAGTTTCCACTAGAAATCAAATACACGTTTTTTCTTGAAATTGATAGCTTTATATATTTTTTTTTTGGCCCGCTATTTCAAAGTCGCATCGCCATTCGTACCTATTTGATTCGATCACGTTTTCTTGGGTTTTAAAAATCATATCTACAAATGAAAACTGTCATCTCTTTACTTTTGGTTTAATTAAATGTAAATACTTCAGGCCTTCTGCTTCTTCTTTGGTGAGATTAAAAACAAGGTAGATAAATACAATTAATACAATAATATAAAGTGGTAAAAAATATATAACTTTCTGCACCTGCTATATATTTTTCGTCTATTAATTATCGCACTCAGAATACGATTACTTTAGCTAAACTGCTTTTCTGGACACGCAGTCTGAAAAAAGTCTTAACATTTAGCTTGTGTGCTAATGTCACTTGCTAATTAATAAAAGTCCAGTTTTTATTTCAATGACTATGATGATCTGGCATTAAGAGCTAAGTCCAAATGTAAGATTGAAAGAAAAAAAAGGTTTGAACGAGACATGATAAGAAAAGTACGAAAAACAACCTAAAAACCAAGACAAAACAACAAAAAAAATGGAATAGCACCACGTTGGTATGGTGTGTGATTCTTTGATACGTGCGGTCTTCTGGTGAAGGTGAGGTTGGGGACGACGTTTCTGCAAATCCTTAGTATAATTGCGATCTTCCAAGAGACTATACCGATCTCCTTTTATTTGCATATCTTTTTTTCTTAAAGTGATGTTGTCAATTATTTCTGTTTCTAGAGTATCGACATCCCTGTCATTTTCCTGATTGTAGTCCCAGAGACAATTTTCTGTTCTCCGGAAAAAAGAGATTATTAGCGTGGTGACTTGTTTTCATGTACAGGAAATTTCAAGAGGCCTGGTCGGCCAAAAAACACCTGGCACAGAATTGTCATGGCCGAGCTCACTTAGGTGAAACTCCGGCACTTAAGGTAAGGCACTCCATGTCACACAAAATAGGGATATATGGCAAGGATCATTGTTGCCTTACGTCCCACAAGGGGCTGAAAGGATTATGCGAGTAAGTAAAGAGGATTCGGAAATTGGAGAAGATCTGCACTGAGTGTTCTCATAAGGTTAATGGGGAAAAAGAACAAACACAAAATACGGTTTAACGGCTCGGGCTAAAATGAGCCTGAGTCGGGCCCAAAACATATTTATACTTGCGAACATAAACTCTATTGTTTTGGTAGCTTTAACTGATATTCTGGAATGGCTGGCGCGAAAAATGTTAAATAATAAAGAAAACAACCCATGCCGTGAGTCTGATTTTCTATCAAAAGAGACAAGTTTCATTCGAACTCACTAAGTTTACACGGCAACCACGTATGGTAAGGAAAGATCTAGAGTTGGCTACCGTATATCTTTTAACTTATGATAACGGTCATAAATGCAAGTGCGGCCGTAACACTACTTGAACAGAGACCCGAAAAAAATTTCAGGCTCTGAGCGGGATTCGAACCCACGACCTCTGCAGTGCAGTGCTCTCCCAACTGAGCTATCAAAGCCACATGAGAGCGGTTGTATATGGGTTAGCCCTTTATATGGGGACGTGTAGACTTGGCCCAAGTACAGTAAAGATGAAAGTAATTTGTCCCATAGTAGCAACTGAGTGATAACGGTCATAAATGCAAGTGCGGCCGTAACTTATATTTTAGATATATTGTGTAACGAAGATCTATAGACTGTTAAAGTATTAGCTAAATATAGACAGCTGCCGATTACGAAGCTTCCATCAAACTAACACCAAAATTAGTCCTTAAAAATGGAAATGAGTAGCTTAAATTTGGGCTTAAATGTTCATGTTAGAATAAGCACTTTTACTATATATATAGCGAGAGTTTTAAGGAATAAACCCTACATGTATAAAATCCTATATGTGCTACATTTGTCCATTTGCATATGGGAAAAAAGTGATACGTCGAATCATGTTTCGCCTATACCGCTCTCCGCATGTGAAAATGTAACCAATCACTTAGCCGATCAGAGTTTCAAGGCACTCAAGTGGCTTCCGAAAAGTGCAGTCCTGAAATAGTGCCTGCTTGAAGTTGGTGTTTCGATAAAAAAGGGCTTTGGCTTCCCGCTTTAGCTCACCTTTAATGAAACAGCAGCAGAATATATCCAACATCTTAAGCTAGCCAAATGAAAGTTAATTTCACGGATAATGCTTTTCGTTTTGCTTCAAGATATTTTTAATATTTGCTTAGAGTCTTATAATTTACAGTTTATCGGATAAAATATATTTTTGGTTTCTTAGTTGCAATTTTAAGGGGAGTGATCACAACTTTGTAGATTTATTCCACAATTTTTAGAAAACAAATGCTTATAATCGGTCTGTGATGACCCTCTTACTAGTAACTAACTGGTTTCACTGTTTGTGACGTGGACGTGGCAACTACGATCAAACCCTCAATTTAAGACCCTTTGGTTCCAACATAAACGACACCAAAACAAAAAGTCAACTTTGAATAAGCTCTAGTTTAAAAAGGCCTTCATTGACCCATAAATCATTTACTCCAGGGATTTATTTGTTTCCATGGATACTTGGTTACCAAGTCTTGTTATTTATTTCTGTCTTCCTCTCACACTCCCTTTCTATCTTCGTCTGTTTCTTCTTCTTTTTTTTGTTTTGTTTGATTGTTATTATTAATTATTGTGGAGTGAGATTGTCAATAGCAAAAGTCATTGAAAAAAAAATTAAATTAAAAGGGAAAAACAGTTAGGGACGCAGCCGCACCCCCCTCACCCCCGGATCTCAAACAGCTCACCACCAGTCCAACAAGAATCTCCAAGGACTCGAAATCCCTAATAGACTTGATTTCCGCTAGCTGCCCGCAAAATAATAGAGATTCTGGAGTCATAACCTCGCACCTTAGCGACCACGAACTGATTTACTGTGTCCGTAAGCTTAACTGGCAGAGAGCACCATCCCAAATTAAAACTTTTAGGAATTATGCAAATTATTACCCAGTTAATTTTTGTGAAGATTTCAAAGGATTCTGGTCTAATGCCTCTGTTCCTAGTGCGTCTGTGTCAAGTGTGGATCAGTTGTGGTACGACTTCAAGACCGCCTTTGTTTTGGTTGCTGATCGTTCAGTACGCTCCTGTCATACAAAGACGTGTGAGAGGGATAGATAATTGTCCGTGGCTAAACAAAGGGACTATTTTCATCTTAAAGGTGAGAAAACCAATATTTCTGAGGACTTGGCTGGCTATCGTTGCTAATGGAATCGTGCGACAAACGCTATAAAGAGGGCGAAGGCGGTCTATAATAAGCGCCTTCTTGATAACAGTGGGAATGGTCATAAGGCTTTTTGGAGAACAATGAAGAAGATTTTACCTGGCGAAAGAAAGACCACATCACCGAGTATTTCGATAGGCGGAACTCTGATTGATTGCTTGATTGCTTGATTGCTGATTTCTTCAACAAGTGCTTTACGTCTTCTGTGACACGGCTGTTGGAGTCTGTGTGGTCTTGCTGTGTTTCCGGTGGCAGTCCCAGTCAATCAGTTCTTCCTCGTCACTACCCTGATTTCAAGTTTGCAGTTGTATCTGAAGCTTTTGTGGGATCTCAACTGCGCAGATTAAAACCTGGTAAAGCAGTTGGCCTCGAAAAATTCCAGCCCGCCTTTTGGTTGATTCCGCGGACATTGTAGCCAACCCTCTGACTGCAATTATCAACATCTCTTTGCAGTCAGGAGTAGTCCCCATGGAATGGAAAGCAGCGCGAGTCATGCCTTTGTTGAAAAAGGGCAAATCTGATGACATGAACAACTATCGTCTTATCTCTATTTTGGCCGCAGTTTCTAATGTGCTAGAAAGAGCTGCACACCATCAGTTATATGTTTATATTCAGAGCCACAAACTTCTTAGCCCCTATCATTGCGGCTTCTGGAAGTGCCACTCCACGGAGTGGGCCGCTGTGTGTTTCACAGATACAATCAGTAGGAACATCGACCAAGGTTGGCTGACTGGTGCGGTTTTTATAGACCTTGCGTAAAGCATTCGATACCGTCAACCATGAAGTGCTGCTGAGTTAACTGCGGGGTCTTGGAGTGTTGGATGTTGAACATGAGTGTTTTAGAAACTACCTACAGAACCGCACCCAAATTGTAGAATTTCAGGTTGTCTAGTGCTGCTGAACCTGTGTCTGTTGGAGTCCCGCAGGGGTCTATATTAGGGCCGCTGTTATTTATCCTCCACTTGAACGATCTCTCCAGCGCGGTAGTGGAATGCAAGATACTCATGTACGCTGACGATACCGTAGTATTTTTCTTAGCTCCTGAAGTATCTGCTATCCAGGCTACCTTAGTGAGAGAACTGCAAGCCGTGCATTGACTGCTGGCTTCATTTAAACAATTTTTTTTATCAGTCTAACTAAGACTGAGGCAATGCTGTTTGGAACTTGCTAGGATAAGTCAGTTTTCGGTCACTATCAGTGGGTTTGCCATAAAGCGTTACACTTGATGAACGTCTCAGTTGGAACGAACATGTCAAATCCATTGTTTCTAAGGCTGGTAAGCGGGTGGGTATGCTGGGCCGTGTTCACCGTCAGATCACTTTTCAGCGTGCTAATGCCATTTATATGTCAATTTTAGACCGATATTAGAGTACTGTGCCGGGGTCTGGGCGTGTTGCGGGGAAGTAAACAGTGAATTTTTAGAAGCCCTGCAGACTGAGACGCGCAGAAAGAATAGTAATAAAGACCATACAGTAGTGACACTGCAATAGAAGCCTTAAAATGGCAAAGTCTTAGGACCCGGCGCAATGATCATATCTATAAGCTTGTGAGGAAATGCCTAGATGGTCGGTGTCCTCAGTATTTTAACAACTGTTTTCGATGAGTACATCTTGCAATCGCTCAACCCGGCAAAGCAATTTACTACATCTGCCTGCAATAAGAACCGAAACAGCCAGGAGATCCTTTTATTATTATGGAAGCACGATTTTTAATAATCGCTGTAAATGTACATAAATTTAGGCTCTTATATTTTATGTTTTTTTTAAATTCTTGTATATATTCTATTATTGTATATTCTATTTTAGGTAATAACCTCAGGGCTCCTATTGATAGCAAAACATGCAGCAGTGCATTTTATTATCTTTATAATATCAGACATATTAGGAAGTACTTATCCAGAAGTAGCACCGAAACACTAATTCATGCGTTTATAACAAGTAGACTTGATTATTGTAACAGCCTTTTATATGGGTTACCGAAATATCAGCTGTCTAAACTGCAGCGTGTTATGAATGCTAGTGCTCGTTTGGTTTATTGTGCTCCGAAGACGTGCCACATCACGCCTCTACTTCGCGAGTTACATTGGCTGCCTGTTTGTCATCGTATCGAATATAAAATAATTCTTCTTACATTTAAGGTATTGCATGGTATGGCGCCTGATTACTTACACCATTTAATATCTGTCTTGCCGCCGTCTAGGTATAATTTAAGGCGCAACGATGACTATGCAGCTTTATTAACTTTCCCGAAAATAAGAACCAAGAAGACCCTGGCGGATAGATCGTTATGTTGTGCCGCCCCTAGACTTTGGAATCCGCTTCCTACCACAATAAGATCTACTTCCAGTTTAGATATTTTTAAAATTAGACTTAAAACTTTTTTATTTAATAGGGCATTTAATTAGTTACTATAGTTGTTATAATTAATTTACATTATTGATGAATTATTCTATTTATTTAT
>JAHPZR010054287.1:2500-11048 GCA_019787425.1 Platygyra sinensis | reverse complement strand
TAGAACGGGGCGGCGATGCGACACAAGCCGCGCCCTGCATCGGCCTCGAGGGTGTTTTTGTGGTTGGGCACGGGCCTCTGACATCTGAAATCGGCAGCCCCCCCGCCAGAGCCAAGATACGGAGCAGCAGGCGAGAAGAACCCTACCACAGTAACTTCTCCCTTTCCCCCCCCCCAACCATTAATCATAACTCTCTCCCCCCCCCCACCGGACGGATTATGGCTAACGCTCTAAACGGGCAAAGCATCGGGTGCCTAACAGATTTGAACAAACACTACTAAACGGATAATTATATGACTAACGCTCTACCAGGCAAGGGTCACCTGCTAGACGGATTGACCGAACGCTACCAACGGTTTTTTTATCAAATGATTCTAATGGTATGACTAACGGGATAGCTAACGTTGTAGGCCTTGTTGAAACGAGGAAGATCGCTATAGTGGTAACGTTTTCCCGTGGAGGGTCACAGAATAAGCAAACATCCTTGGTGTTACTTACATCTATGTACCACTGTTCGAGTTTCTCTCATAGTGTTAGTATTAAACTTGGGGCTGGCTAGATACAGTACCACTCCAGAACACAACGTGAACATCCAATGCGAGGTACAATTTTGCTGTGTGAGCCTGCATTATTTGGGGACTATCAGTGTCACAAGGAATATAAAGCCGGCAGCAGTTGCATCACAGTACATACCATTTTGTTTCTCACTGTTTTGTGTGTCTGTTTTGGACTCGCCCTATTTACAAATAAAATGATTTGCTTTTAAAAAAAAAAGCAGCATACAAAGTAGCCTGCGTACAGACAAACTAAACCCTGATGTAAGTCCGTCTGCGAATCAGCGACCAAAAAGCTTGTTCTGCCCCCCGCATGTTACCAGGGTTTTCCATAATAGGTTCTAAGATAGAAGCTAGATAGATCGATAGATAGATAGATAGATAGATAGATAGATAGATAGATAGATAGATAGATAGATAGATAGATAGATAGATAGATAGATAGATAGATAGATAGAAACCTTTTTTTAATTGGCTTTTAGAAATGGCTGTTCTTTTGTGCACTGTGATTGGACAAGTGGATCTTGTGGGACCATGGTTACGCTTTTGGTGAATACCAGATACACAAAATAACACAGCGATCATGGAATTAGCATTTGAAGCAGTGAAGCGCAGTTCAAACTATCTGGCAATCTTCATGAGCAACAGGAATCTGTGAAAGTTTTTGGAGGTAACAATGTCTTTGTTCATCTCCCAACCGGTTTCGGAAAATCTTTCATCTTTCGATGCCTGCGATTGTTGTGGATATTGTTCATTCTGAACAAAAACATGCATACATGACAAGTGCCTAAAATGTAAATCCTGTGGGGTTGTGAATGCTAACCAAACATTCAAAGCGGCAAAGAAAATAAACATACATGTACCAGTGCGTTAGCAACTCCAAACAACATTCAGTAAAACTTTGGCATTTAAATATGCCTCTTGGGAGTCTCCAGGTAATTCCGTGATCGCCGCCATGTTATTTTGTGTATCTGGTATTCACTGAGAGTGTAATGTACCAGTCAATTTCAAAACCGCCCATCCCTTCCCCCCCACCCCCCCCCCCCCGGGCAATCCCTGGGCATTTGACTCGCATTAAGCTCCGTACAGTGGGGAATTTGACCCAAAATGAGGCCCGCCCGGTGGGGCATTTGACTTTCCTGTCAAATTGTCTGTCAGCAGTCGGAAACAATAGGATTTTGCAATTCTTTGATTCACCGCGTGAGCCGCGTTCATGGGTCATTGCTCTTGTCGATTCCAAGTGGGTTTTTCTGTTGTTGTCGTTTTATATAGTTATATCGTGGAATATGCCTTTGATTAAAGCGTGGAGCGAAGAAAAGCTGAACAAGAAATTCGTAGTGGCTGAAAATTTCGCAGAACTTGTTTCCAAAGGTAAGTGATTCTGTTTCCCTGGAGGATGGCAGATTTGACCCTCTTTGAAGCTCTAACGGGTGGGGCATTTGACCGTCTAAACCGGGGTTTGCCCGGGTTGGGGGGGGCGGGGGGATGGGCAGTTTTGGAATTGACTGGTACATAACTGTGGCTCCTCGAGATCCACTCATCCAGTCACGGTGCATGAAAGAACAGCCATATGCAAGAGCCAATTACCGGTAAAACCTATTATAGAAAACCTCAGCTGGTAACATACGGGGAGGGGGAAAGGGTGGGGGCAGCACAATCTTTTGGTCGCAATGATAGCATGCAGAACTTTTTCAAACGGCGCTGTGAAAATGACAACACCAGGAATTTGTTATTTCTTAAGATGGTTATTGTCACTGTCTAGTGTCTAGACACCTGGGGTGAATTCACCTTGGGGTACATTTAAATGTACAGACTTCCCGCATAATTTTATCCCTAAAGTTTATTGGATCATTTCCCAGTCCAGGAAGCAAACTTCGTGATTACTAGTCAGAGTACTGACCCAGCCTACTGGAGAACCAAAATAGAGTGAATATTATGTGAAAGTTTGTGATTACTAAGAGTACTGACCCAGCCTACTGGAGAACCAAAATAGAGTGAATATCATGTGAAAGTTTGTGATTACTAAGTACTGACCCAACCTACTGGAAAACTAAAATAGAGTGAATGTCATGTGAAAGTTGGTGATTACAAGAGTACTGACCCAGCCTACTGGAGAACCAAATAGAGTGAATATCATGTGAAAGTTTGTGATTACTAAGAGTACTGACCCAGCCTACTGGAGAACCAAAATAGAGTGAATATCATATGAAAGTTTGTGATTATTAGAGTACTGACCCAGCCTACTGGGGAACCAAAAATAGAGTGAATATCGTGAAAGTTTGTGATTATTAGAGTACTGACCCAGCCTACTGGAGAACCAAAATAGAGTGAATATCGTGAAAGTTTGTGATTATTAGAGTACTGACCCAGCCTACTGGAGAACCAAAATGGAGTGAATATCATGTGAAAGTAGAGTACTGACCCAGCCTAATGTGGAACCAAAATAGAGTGAATATATCATGTGAAAGTTTGTGATTACGAGAGTACTGACCAGCCTAGTGGAGAACCAAAATAGAGTGAATATATTATGTGAAAGTTTGTGATTATTAGAGTACTGTCTCAACCCTACAGGAGAACTTCAATTTGAATAAAAAAGGGGGTGCCCATACTCATTAATGAGCACCTGGAGCATTGAAAATGACCCATTTGGCATTATTTAATGCCTATTACAAGAAACGCATTCCCAGTAATAAATGGTAAATTTTTGGGACCGAGACTCGTGAGAACATGCATTAAAATGGAGTCAATGCATTGTATCGGATACAAATAAACTTTTTAGTTTGATTTTATGACAGAAAGCTGAATTCTTGATTAAATTTCAACCAAATTTCTTGACATGGTTACCATAGGGCAAAATAGAAAGACACAGTTTATTGCTATTTTCGTATTTTATTCAATTTCAGCAATAGAAATCAGATCAGTCTTTCCTCAAGACAAAGTTTATGATAAGTTGATTACAATGACTGAAAAAAAAGTTGGGGGTGCCCGTGCTCGTGGTGAGCTATAGCCATTTTCCAATGAAGTGCTCAATATCAAGGCAAACCGCCATGTTTCACATATGCGCAGTGCACGGGGCGCGCTAAATGACGCCATAAATTATTGCGCAGGAAAGGATGCACAATGCAATTCGTGAGGAATAACCTTATACGTACTGAGTACCTACATGAGTATTAAAAGTTCCGAGAGTAGCCCCCATTTTACACTAGAGATGTTGATTTTCGAAGATTTCCAAACACTTTCAGAAAAATTTTTGTAGATTCTCCAAAATATTTCCAAAGGCCAGATGAATGAACGTTTCCAAGTTACATTTCCCATTATTATGTAACCATGGCAATGGTGATCTTACTTTTGACAAAGTACATGTTGTAATTTCACGTGTGAAGATATCTCGCCCACCTGATATTTCATTGGTGTTTATATTTTTACTTTTTTTCCAGAAAGGCTTTTTGGAATGAATTGGATTACAAAACAGCTAATGTACGTATTACATGTACAATTTATTTATATGTTAGAAGGGAAATGCGAGCATCCAGTTCTAAAAAAATGGTACAAGTAATAAAAAATGACAATGTAACAAATAATTGTGATTAACAATAAAAAAGGTCAAGGCTATGTTTATTGATGAAAACGATCTACAGATGTAATAATAAATTATAAATTACAATATTTGCATTTTATTAGGGTGCATTTCTTAACTTAATGCCCCTAACAGTAAATAGATAACTCAATAAATAAAACAAAAAAAATCAGAATAAAAACTAGTGATAAAAAACGACATTTCAATCTCCCTGAGATCATTTTCAAGTTGTAGAAGAAGCGAATGAAATATACATATATAAGTACAAATTAGGGAATGTCCAGCGATAAAACATGTACATACAAGTGCTAAAATGTAAGTGTTAAAATACTAAAATACTACAGAATAATATATAAATAACTTTGAACGGATTGAATCTGCATGACTGTTTGTTAAAGCGCTAAAAATAATGTAAGTGTTAAAATACTAAAATACTATAAAAATACTATATAAATAACTTTGCTCGGATTGAATGACTGTTTGTTCAAAATAGGTTTAAGCTCCTCTAAAAAGAGCATTTCGTATATCAGGCTGTCGAATTTACTCTGGCACTTTCTCAAGATCCTAAAATCACAATGTATGTCACTTGGGAGTGTTCTATGTTGCTCTTTAATGTGATTCCCGATTGAAGACGATCCTTTTTGTTCCTCAACACGTTGATAGAGGTGAAAAAACTAACTAAAATAATTACAACTGTGCAATGTAGCGAGCTGTTACTTACTTGTTCATTTCACGAAAAAACGTCAATTGTACGTGGATTATTACTAACTACTTAATAACCGAGAGTGAGGTCGTTACGGGAAAATCTCAAACTGAGGCCTTGCCGTATTGACTGAGCGATAGCGAGGTCAATATGGTAGGCCGAGGTTTGAGATTTTCCCGTAACGACCGAACAGTCAAGGTTATTAAGTTGTTTATTATATGGCCAACAAAACGGTTCTAAAGCAAAAAAAATCTAAATTCAAGGGGAAGTCGCTACTTCACATCCAGTGATGCGCGTGCTTATCTATTCATTCATCTTTCCAAAACTGTCAAACAGTAACAGAATTCAGTGAACTAATGCATACTCCATCAAGAAAATATATTTATTTTTGGAAAACAATGATGAATACGGCTGCAAAAAGTATTTTAGAACAGTTGTGTTACTATATGACGAGAGAATTTTCTTTGACATTCTCAAGAATCAACCGCCAAACGTCAATTTCTTCAGAAAAGTGCTTCAAACTTGCTCAAAAGCCATGCGGCCGTGTCGGTAAAAGAAATGCAATTAAACGGAATCAGCACTACTCTTCGTCATCACTTTCGATGAAAACTCTTCGCCTTTTCTTAAGTTCCTGGATTATAGTTACTAGCTCGTTAGAGATCTTGAACTGGAGATGCTGCGAATGTCCACACCAATTGCCTTTTAAATGGTGAAAGGACGGTGAAAGGAGACCTGCCTTTGGAAAGGAAACTTTGCATGTATACTTCGCTGCAAACCCGACAGGGTGTCAGGTTCATAATCGTCACCATTCGTTTTCCGATATCTTAAAAATCTTTGCCAATAAGTGGTCAAGGACAGCAGCCGGTAAGTCCAAAACTTCTACTATGCTTCCTTTGTTTATTGACGACAAATATCGCTGAAATGTTTTAATTTCACTGGCAGTTTTCCTTTCCTTCCGTGGTTTTGCTCTTGACAACATTTCAATTTCTTCCTGACCAATTAACTCGTTCTTATTTTACCGATGTAACTTCATTTTTTCCTTAACCCTATTAGTGCCGCGGGCCGATGAGATCGGCCTTTGAGTACACTCCTAGAAGTGCCAGGGCCGATTAAATCGGCCCAAATATGTAATGAGCAATTTGATTGGTTGCTAAGGCATAACTAACAGATTGAGCCAATAGAAAGTGCTGTACTATTCAACAGTTTGTTATCTTCGCCAAGCCTTCGTGTTTAAAGTCGTGAAGCCAAGTATTGCCCGAGTTTGAGCGTCTCCATTTGCAAAGAAGACCAAAATATGGCGGCCATTTTGTTACGCAGTTCTTTTCTCGCAATGCTACGCGCCCTCAGGACAAAACAAGACAAAAAAATCTTGGAAATGAAATCATCAGGACCTTAACATCTCTCCATAATTGATAAATTTCCTTCGGCATGTCGATAAAGGACAAAATCCACTGTTTATCATGCCGCGTCTTCGAGTAACTTCGACACTTCCATGGATTGTGAGCGCGGCAATTAAATCTAAATGGGCACTAAATATTTCGCTTCTCATCGTTTATTTTGGATTATGGAACAAGATTAACCTTCGCTTTTCAAGAGTATGTCTGTTGTGGATGGCTAGGATGCAAACATATAGGTAGAATTCAACATTTATTTCGTGTGTGTTTTCAGAGTAGCGTGGAAGTGTGAGAAAATAATTTGCTCTGGCATTTGTAGGCCACCCCCCTCTAAAAAAGCTGGCGCAAATAGGGTTAAAGTAGTAATATAATTAACTCTGTGAATGTTAATCGTCACTTATCGTCTTGTATCACAACGATTTTCACTGCAAATAAAGCAAATGTGGTCTAGCTTTAGAAAACCTTTCGTGTTTTTCCATTCCGCCTAATTTGCATAATCCGTAATCGGCCCGTGGGCATTACGAGAGAATAATGCCCTGGCTTGAAGCTGCACTTAGCCAATCAGAGCGCGCATTATATCGGCTACAAACACTTTGTCACTGATTGCTGATTATATGTTGAAAAGGGAAATGAAAGCATCTAATAAGCTTAGAAATAATTATGACTCACAATAAAAAACTCATACCTTTTGTTTATCGATGAAAATGATCTATGTAATTAAATTATATAACAATATTTACATTTTGTCAGGGCATATTTCTTAACTCAGTACATCAAGGATGGCGCAGGGATGGCGCAGTGGTGAGAGCGCTCGCCTCCCACCGCTGTGACCCGGCGTCATATGTGGGTTGAGTTTTACTGTTGGTTCTCGTCCCAGCTCTGAGGGTTTTTCTCCGGGTTCTCAGGTTTTCCTCCCTCCACAAAAATCAACTCTTCTTAATTCTAATTCAATCTGGAAACAGTGGATGAAGAGCCACTTTGTGGAAGTGCCACTGCAAATTCCCATTTTATTTATTTCATTATTTATTTACTTATTTATCTAACAGTAAATAACTAAATAAAAAGAAAAAAATTACTAACTAAATAGGCATAAAAACTTAATGCAAAATAGTGAGCTCTTTGAGTTATTTGTTCACTTGCCAAAAAGCCTAAAATTATATATGAACAAATTATTACACTCTGATACATGTAATATTTGTTGTCTTTAAAATCAATTTTGATATTTAGACACTTAAAACAGAATAATGTATTGTTGCTTATAACTTTTGTAGCCTGTAAAACCATTCAAAGTCATTCTGCTGTTCGTTGTAAAATTATTTTTGAGGTAGCTGAGGTCTTCAAAGTTATCTTTATGTTGAAAATTTGATGCTGATTTAAAAAAATATCTGATTTCTTAAACAAGGCTTGAAGGAGTCATGTCCTCTAGTTTTTTTTTACACTAATAACCTTTCTTATTTCAAGTACATTTGCAATTTCAATAATCTCAAAAGTGAGCCGGTAATGTGCCATACCACCCCCACCCCTCCCCTCACCGGCCACGCAGCGCAATAAAGATCGATTTTCGGACGCAATTTGCAATGAGTGTTAGTTAAAGTGGTCAGGGCTAACAACGGACTATCAAGAGGCTGAAAGATCCTTGATTCAGAAATAAGTCGGACATAAGACAGATCCAGGGGGAAAGCTGCAAGGCGTACATGTAGGTGGAGGGGGGGGGGGGGGGGGGGGGCTTCGGAACTTGATTTATAAACTTCGAAGTCGCAAGTTTTCTACGATGCTTACCTGAAATGAGTGTCAGTCGATGAAAAATTATGACGAAATTCATTGTCAATAACAGGACAGACGCATTAAAAAACTGACACCAATTTGTTTTTTTACGATAACAAATTGTCGAATTGCCCGCTCTCGCTCGCTGAAGCGCCGGCAATGAGCGAGCGTGAATTTCTGTAGTTATCGTAAAATTCTAAGTCGCAAGTTTTCTACGATGCTTACCTGAAATTAGTGTCAGTCGATGAAAAATTACTCCTTGACTGTAAATTGTACGAACCGAGTCCTGTAAGATGACAAGATCAATAGTTAATACCGAATGCATATGCTCTGTGGAAACTATCAAATATGCAACTGATGGATTCGAAAGCGGAAGTGATGTTACTGCAGTTAACCAGATCAATGTGTCGTCAAACGCTAAAGGAACGTATTCCTGCTGTTACAAAGACTACAAATGATTGTCTCTGAGCTAACCTTGCTGTCAAAATGACTTGATTTTTCCAGAATTTCACCAAATAGAATTACCTCCGCGTTGAAGCGACAGAGTGAAAGTTTT
>JAHPZR010054286.1:30000-31619 GCA_019787425.1 Platygyra sinensis | reverse complement strand
TTTCAGCCGTTTTAGTCATAAATAGGGTATCAATTTCGGCTGATTTTGGCCATTTTGGTCATAAATAGGGTATGGTTTTTGTACTCTAGCCTCAATATGGGTATGTTTTTAAGAAACCAAAAGAAAATTAACAAAAGTCCTTCACAAATTATGTTTACGGTAATTTAACTTTGGTCTGTGCTAGGGATTCAATTATAACGCACGTCTGAAACAGGATTTTGATGTAAGGTTCAGGTCATAAATAAGGTTTCGAATTTTTGGTCAGGTCATAAATAGGGTAGGGAATATCGCAGATTTTGGTCAGAGTAAGGGTTTTGGGGAGCGGGCCGCACACCCCCACCCAATTTTTCTGGGAGTACCCCCCCCCCCCCGGGGGGTAGATGGCGTTCAGAGAACGCGAAAGATGGGTACGTCGAGGACTCCTTCGAGAGCCGTTTAGCTGTTTCTATTTCTTTAGGTCTCTAGTTTTGTCCCGTTTTTTGTATTCTCAGCAGCTCACAGTTCGAGCTGCATACCCATTCCTGTGTACGAGTCAGGAATATAAATAGGAAATGTATTTGCATTCGGCGGAGCTGAACTGTAAGTGACAGCGACAAAGAATGCAAATATTTTCCCGTTGGCATGAAATGCTCGCGTCCTGCTATGGCATTAAGTTATGCTATTGTTGTAACCATATATAAGGTTTGACAGGTTGTAATGTATTCATCTCAGCTCTCGAGCTTTCAAATTTTAATTTAAGTTCATTTCATCTTGTATGTCTTGTAATCTTGCCTCTAGCCCTCAGAGGTTAGTGCGCCTACATTTGGTTGGGGAATACGTTCCCATTTTTCCCAGTGGGTTTTTGGGTTGTCGTATCAGGCGGTTTCACAAGCTTTGTGGCCTGAGTGGTATTTACTTACAGGTGTTATTGTAACTTATGTCTTATTTGAGCTTTGCAACGATACTCGGACGGCATTTTGAAAACACTCAGGCTCACAGTTCGAGCTGCACACCCATTCCTGTGTACGAGTCATGAATACAAATAGGAAAAGGAATTCTAGAGAGCGAAGCTTGGACTCGATGATTGCGGAAAAATGAAACGAAAAGAGCTATTTCACGATGGCACTTCTGTTGTCAAACAACACAAACATAAGGACACGCGAGAAGTTTATTTTTATTTAGATTACGAAAAGAACTGCAATTAAAGCAATACAATGGTTTTGAGAAAGATTTCCAGTGAATATTGACATCCAAAATGAAGCCTCAGTGGTGAAGGGCGAACTAGTAAATTTCGAGTTTAAAAGAATCCTCAAGCAAGTAACACCTTAGGCATTATCCGTCAGAAAGGTCATCGTCTGGGTAATCATAGTAAAAAGTATGCTGTAAAGAAGCAGATTTTTGCAAGGGAAGCGGGCCATCCACGTCACCGTAATCCATTCCATAAGGATCGACGTCATCGTAATGTATTTCATCGGGATTGACGTCACCGTAATGTGTTTCATTGGGATCGGGCATTTCCGCTGTGCCCTCAGGATAGTACACTTCCTCTTCAGGGTAGTAAGCCATTTCGTCTGGGTAGTACATTTGCTCGCCTTCAGTAAAGAACATATGATCGGGATCATACATCTGTTCTGTGTAGT
>JAHPZR010054286.1:5000-27500 GCA_019787425.1 Platygyra sinensis | reverse complement strand
TTGTCGTAGTTATCCTCAGTATATCCAGCAGGACATTTACATTTGTTATTCTCACATATCTTATCTTCGTCACAGGGCTTTTCTGCACAATGGTCAATTTCTAACAACAAGAGAAGAAATTAAAAACAAAAACTTCCAGTTGCAAATGCTAGGACTTTTCGCTTCAGTTACGTCTTACGAATTTCAATATTTTGTTCCAGACTACAGACTACGTACTAATAGATTTGCAACCTGCGACTTCCTCCGCAAGTTGTGGTAAATTTCTAATTTTTAATTTTGACGCTAGTTCCTCCACTTGACAAGGGTTTCCAGACTTTTAAAATAATTTGCAAAATACCGTATTTATTTGGTTACACGCGGCGGCGTTTATTAATTTTTTCGTGATTTGAGGTCGGCATTTATTTAGATTCCGATTTATTCCTTGCAGGACAATAGAGCGGTAACTCAAAATTTGAACTTCTTTAGCATCTTTAAGCTCAACTACTGTAGTGTATTGATTACCTTAGCAACATCGTTATGTTATTATGCCGATCGACTAATATATGCCATAGGTTGGCGCTGACCATTGCCCTGCTCTTGAATTTGTAGAAAGATGCATGGCTCCTAAGCCAACAGAACTAGCATCGGTGATCACAAAAGTTGGAACATCTAAATCGAAACACACCAAGACTGGTTTGCGAGACGGTGCTTCCTTTAAGGCTTCGAATGCCTTTGTCTGCTCTTCTCCCCGCGTCTGTTTCTTGTGCGCTTTCTGCACATTGGTGTTTTGCCTCCTCGTCGCCATAATAAAATATACTAGTTGCTGTGCAGTCATCATACGGACATTACTTCTACTGAAGATCAGATACGTGACATGAAAGGGAGCACTTCTCTGTCTCAGTAGAAATAATGTCCATAAGAGTACACAACAACTAGCATATTTGATTATATTCCTTTGTTCTTCAAGGGTATTGATATTAAAACATTATTACAATGGAGGAAAATTAATTTTTTAGGCTTGTTCAAACTTTATTATCTTGAATTTATTCGAGGGCAACGCTCATTAAGATTTCTGCTCCAAAATGCGGCGTTTAATCGAACAAATACGGTAGCGCCAAACCGAGCAGTTTTTTGGCACTTCTGTGCAAAATTGTTTGCGCCTTGTTGTAATGTTATTTCGACCGGTGCAGCCTTACATATTTAACAGAAGTTGTGATATTTCGCTCAAAGTTGGTTAGCACGTGATTATGAACATTGCAATCGCTACAGGAGACGTCGAGGGATACTTACTTTCAACTACTTGTTTTCATATCATCGTCGAGATAGAGCTTAAAGGGACGCAGTCAGCTTTGAGACCGCGCTAACCTGGACACTAGTTTTCTCACTTTGAAAAGAGGTTCACCCAACCTTAAATCCAGGTACATCTTGAATTCTGCTACAATCTTCGTAGTGTTTTGCTGAACTTTCAATCGTTTACTGAAAAACTTGTTTTTGAGTGTGCTTTTGCTCATGTTATCATGTTGTTTTTATCATATTTGGCTAAAAAGCAGTATGAATCGTGTCTCTATGGTATGCAAATTAGCTATGAAATGATGGTATCAAATGCCGCATATGCGCCAGCTGCCAGACTGTCTCTTTACGTTTATCTTCGATCGTGGCTGCGGCGATCACTACGATCATTGGAGAGTGGTTTCCATAGAATAGCTAGCTGACCTTTTTTTGCAACGATCGTAGAGATCTTATATATGGAAACCATCTTTAGCAATACTACAGGTATAGTTCGATTGCACAGATATCGCGCTGAATTTGAATAGATCCTGCATACGTTCCAACTCTTATATATATTGATTAAAAAGAAATAAAAATAAAGCACCCACCTTTACATTCATTCCCTTCCTTTTTGTAGCCCGAGGGACAAATACATTGATAACTTCCTTCAGTATTCTCACATTTCAGATCGCCACAGAGATCCGTCAGGTCGCATTCAACAATGTCCGAACAACGTCTCTTCTCGTAATCGTATTTGTATCCTTTTCCGCAAATGCATTCGTGAGAGCCAATAGTGTTATTGCAAGTAGCAGTTTTGTCACCACAGTAGCTCGAATTTGTGCATTCATCAATATCTACAGAGACAAAAAAGAAAAGGTCTGTGCCAATCCAGTGGCATTTTGGGGAACCAAGGCGGTGCTAATTAAATTCATATTAGACATGCAACTCCTGGAATGCAATGGAATTGGAAATTCTCCAACTCATTAATAATTCATTAGTTTGATAGCCAATAAAAAATGGCTAAATTCGTCACGTGCTTGAGGTTTGATACCCAATGAAACCTAGATGAAAACCACACGTATTTTGGATATCGTATCCAAACAAGAGACTATGAGGTGAGAGAACACATCCCCGTGCCCTATGATAATCTTTTTCAATCTATTTTAAGCTTTCAAAGTTATTTTTAGTCTAGCTCCCATGATCACGCAGGCAATGGCCGCGGTCATGAGATTGTGTCCATCTAAATAAGAAATTGAGAATTTAGCGGGCTAAGAGAAAAAATAAGTTTGTTTTGAACTGCCACACTAGCTGCATTGCAAATCATTTTCAGAACTTAGCAGGAAAATTATACGTGCTTCTCCGAAGTCGTAAAATAGAAGTCGTGTCATTCGCCAGAATAGCCTCCCACGCAGACGTTCTTAGGCTTGTCACGCGTTCCTCCCCACGAACGTCTGCTCAACGGACAGGCCACTTCCGTTCACTGGCGGTTAGCCTTTGTTTTAAAAGAACCAATCCTGTTCAGTTAATGTTGACATCTCTGTTGTTTGTCAGGCTGTTTGCCATGTGCTTATGCATTGTTTAGGCTCATTTATGTTGCACGATATTTGCTTTCGAGGGGCAAAATATGGAAAATAAGAATTTTTCCGTGAAATGTTGCTTACCTGCATTTAATATTGTGGCGCTGGGCCCGGTTGTTTCACTAGAACTATTTGTAAGTAGAGCGTATGTTGCTTCTTATCACGCAAATCGTATTTACCTACGTCCGGTTTTTTCTTCGGAGACGCCGTGCTTTACTTCGAGAAAGCTACACCTTTCTGTAGTGAGGTTTTTATGTTTCTTCCATCAATTTGGTTGAGCTTGTGTTTCTCGAGTTCGATGAAAAGGTTTATTGCTCCTTTTGTCCCTTCTGGCACCACATAATTAAAATGTAGTTGTTTACGTGCGAATCAGTTCACTGTTTTTGCGTGTTGGAATATCCCATTGTTTGACTTAGCTCTGGCAAGACCGTACCGGTCCTCAACGTGGATCTTATCAGTTGCCGGTACTTCTAAAATAATATGTACGCCTGCAGTTGCTGGTGGAACTCGTATGTAGGTGAAAATTTTAAACATTTTGCGGCACAAATTTCTCGCGTTGAAGCGTTGGGTCAAAGTCGGTCAAAGTCCAGCTTGGCCCAGATTGGCAGAGAAGCTATGATTGGCTAACCGTCAACGAACGGATGTGACCGGTCTGTTGAGCAGACGTTCGTGGGGAGGAACGCGTGACAAGCCAAAGAACGTCTGCGTAGGAGGCTATCGCCAGAATGGATAATGAATGATTAACACTAAGTGCGAAGACTCGAATTTCTAACCTGCTTGAAAGTCGTTTCTCGGAAAGTGCCGAAAGGATTGAAGAGAAAAGGCATCTCTTTCGAAAGGTATTTTAAAGCGCACAGACAAGTAAAATATTTGTTTCGAGTTTGTTAGAACTTTCGCTCCAAAAAAAACGTTGCAAATGTTTGCATATTTAATTCGGAAGTGCTGTGTAATATTTACCACGTTTTGCATGACTGCGTCGAGGAAAAGGTTGCTTCTCCGGACTTACTGCGACGTTTGGACCAATAGAGGTCTATTTAAAGAACATTTTCAAAGCGCTAGGCAGAAAAATTATCTTCTATGTGTTTAACCTAAGTTTACTTCGAAAAGTGATTTCTTGCATGACTTATTCCCAAGAGGCGCCATACCGTGACTGCCGATTAGAATTGCATTCCAATAAACACGCACGGAAGTCATTTCTCGAAAAGTACTGAACGGATTAAATTGAGAAACATCTCTTTCGAAAGGTTATTCAAAGCACAGGGCAGCTGAATACTAGGTTTCCATTTGTTAGAACCTTCGGTCCAAAAAACCCCGGTGCAAATGTTTCCATATTTAATTTCGAAATTGCTGTGTAATATTTACCAGACTTAAAATGTCCGGGACGAAAAAAGTGCTTCTCTGGAACTAAGAAATCATTTGGATCGAGAGAGACCTATTTGGAAAGCCTTTTGAAAGTGCTGGGCAAGAAAATTATCTTCTATGTGCTTATCCTGATTTTTTACTTCGGAAATAAGTCTTGTCATTTCTCTGCATGACTGGTTCACATTAAGCGCTCTAGCTACTGACAAGAATTGCATTCATAAACACGTTTTAAAGTCGTTTCTTCTCGAAAAGTACTGAACAGCCTAATGAGAAAAGGATCTCTTTGGAAAGCTCTTTTAAAGCACCAGACATGTACAGTTAGGATTATTCTTCCTCTGACTTTACGAAATGCGCTTCGAAAATTCCGGCGCCAGTGTTTTTTGCCTATTTAATTAACTATTGAAATTGAACCTCAATGTTATTACGTTATTTAAATTGGCCAATCAGGTGTCTTTCCTAAAATAGCCTCGCAGCTTGATCACGCGCTAAAATTAGATTGAAAAAGATTATCATGGGAAGAGGCCCATGTATGGGGGATGTGTTCTCCCTCACCTCATAGTCTCTTGATCCAAACCACTCGTTGTTTTTATCTGATTCCTCATTAGATATCAAGATTCACGCATCAAAACAAAAGATATTAAACATAAGAACAGAATTTAAAAATTAGCATCCTTGGGAACTTGCACTTTTATAATAAAATAATTTCAACAACAAAACTCGGGAAATTAGAAATTAAAACTGTTTTAAATTACACCGTGGCATAGCCTCCGATACTAAAGACTGCCACGGTTCCTGACTGAGTTTTCGGTGGATATTTCTTTACCTATTTTTGCTCCAATTCAATGACAAATTTGCTTTGCCAACAATTCGGACTCAAGCATAACGATCTCCTTAATATGTAAGTCTAGCGCTTCGAAACCCTATGGTAATATCTGAACGAGGCCTCCCGAAGGAATGGATATTTTTCTTTACCCGAGTAATTCGCTATTCGTTAAAATAGTTAACGCGTATTTATTTTATACCTTGATGACGGGGAATATGACTTTCTTGACTTAATTCTCTTCTTCGTAAACCATTTTTGGTTCCTACACCGTGCCGCTCCTTCCTCGCTTGTGGTTGGACGCTAATGAATCATGCATACAAACGCGTTCTTTCGGAAAAGGGGAATATTTAACCTTACAGCCTTACAGCCTTACAGCCTTACAGCCTTACAGCCTTACAGCCTTACAAGTCCTTACAGCCTTACAAGCCTTACAACGCTACAGCGGTACAACCTTACAGCTTTTTTTTCGTTACAGGCCTTACAACCCTACAGCCATAGAACCTTTTTTGTTTACTGAACATCATTGCAGAAAATTTTATTGCTAGTGACAGGGCGTGGCTGCCATCCATACCTTTGACAGATTTAATTTGATTGTACTATTAATTGCCTGCACTGCTTGTTGGCCGTTTGCTAGTCAACCACTGACACATATAGCAATTCTGTTCTCAGTAAACATTTAAACCCTTTCATCGATTGCCCACTGACATCCTTTTAACCAGATATATATCATTACAGAAAGTTCAAGGGTATTAAACTTGATGAGGGTTTCTCGACATTTTGGATCTGCTATCCGTTTTCCCTCTGCTCTCACCGGCTAGACAAAGAAGAGAATAGGACGCACACAGTAATGTCAACGTGTTGCTCTTTATTTTATCTCAAATTTTATTGAGCATGCTGCAGTATCTTGGCTCCGCAGCAGGACAACGACTATTTTCACCCATGACAGCAGAATTAAAAAGTCACGGTAACAAGCAGTAAAAAATTCAAGAACCCGTACTTCTTCGCTGGTGATTTGATGCAGTTTTGATCACAGGCGGCCCAGACGTTGTTTGTGATTTACATACGTGAGAGTATTGCGTTACGTTTTGAGCCATTTAAGAGAATGTATGAAAATGGTTTGAAAATCGCTCTAAATTCAACTTGTAGTAAAGGATTTAAATAAAAGAAGCTTACCTTAGACCGTGGCTGTGTTATTTTGAAGTCTTTGTGGCAGCTGAGTCGTTCTAAAGTCGTTCTAAAGCCATTTTGACGATTTAAACTTTTCCAGGTTTGCTTCCATTAAAGAGAAACGAAAGGCTGGCGACCTGGTCGGCCGACGGTTCGAACTCGAAGCTCCATAAATACCACTAAAATGCTCGGAGCTCGCTAAAATTGCCTCACGGCAGCCTTCGATAATTCTTCTTTCTCCTTGCTTCGCCTCGGACTCCAAGGTTTATTATATCCGCCCAAAAAACGCTCCTTTTCGAACGCTGGCTGCCCATTTCTGCTTCGTCTCGATCCGTTATGAGTTATCTTGGGCACGGATTTCAAAATCGTTGGCTTAGCGACCGCTTCATCACGACAAAGTCGCCCTCAACCGTGGGGAGGCACAGGTCAATTTGCTTTATGCAAATTGAACCGTATCAGGGTCCCTAGGGAAATTACACGGGAAACGCGATTTTAGCACTGAAAAGCACTGTTTTGCTGAGCGATTTTAGCGCTGAAAAGCACTGTTTTGCTGAGCGATTTTATCGCTGAAAAGCACTGTTTTGCTGGGCAGAAATGGGACTGCCAAAATGTCTGGCAATCAATTTCATTAGAAAGTGCTCTCGAGTACAACAACGTGTAATTGTCTTGTTAGCACGGTAAAAATTAACGCGGAGCAATTACAAAAATAACACGGCCAGTATATTTGACTCGTATTACTTCTCTGCAAGCGGTGAGTTTCCAGCCTTTTATGATACGACCAATTTGCATAGAGCAAATTGACCTGTGCCTCCCTACGGTTGAGGGCGACTTTGTCGTGATGAAGCGGTCGCTAAGCCAACGATTTTGAAATCCGTGCCCAAGATAACTCATAACGGATCGAGACGAAGCAGAAATGGGCAGCCAGCGTTCGAAAAGGAGCGTTTTTTGGGCGGATATAATAAACCTTGGAGTCCGAGGCGAAGCAAGGAGAAAGAAGAATTATCGAAGGCTGCCGTGAGGCAATTTTAGCGAGCTCCGAGCATTTTAGTGGTATTTATGGAGCTTCGAGTTCGAACCGTCGGCCGACCAGGTCGCCAGCCTTTCGTTTCTCTTTAATGGAAGCAAACCTGGAAAAGTTTAAATCGTCAAAATGGCTTTAGAACGACTTTAGAACGACTCAGCTGCCACAAAGACTTCAAAATAACACAGCCACGGTCTAAGGTAAGCTTCTTTTATTTAAATCCTTTACTACAAGTTGAATTTAGAGCGATTTTCAAACCATTTTCATACATTCTCTTAAATGGCTCAAAACGTAACGCAATACTCTCACGTATGTAAATCACAAACAACGTCTGGGCCGCCTGTGTTTTGAATGAACGTTCGGACCCGCAAAACAACTGTACTCATGCGTAACTGGGAAAAGCAAGAGGAAGTTAAAGACACTAATAAGGTCAGGGAAGCCATCCCACCTCGCGCTACAAAAAAAAAGGACCTAGCTACGCGTGCTCGTAATGGGTTTTTGGGAGAATTTTATCCAATGAGGAGACACACTTTACACATATATTTACGCCAAAGATACTTGAAAAAAGACACAGGCTTCTATCGAAGAATACATCATCGCTGGCTTCTACATAAGGGCGTTGTACTTCGTAAAAACGGAAACCTTCTTCTACATTTCCAAACATGGAATAACCATAGTTCAACTTGCAATCCTTACAGCGACAAGACAGTTTCATGGCAGATTGCACTTTTTTAGGGAAAACACTGTAACTGTACACATTTTATTCTGTGGAATGAGTGGAGACTTACACTTGGTACAATTACTGATTGGTGGCGCGAGTATTTCCATTTGCACAACGTCACTGCCGGATTCTGCTGCTTGGCGGTACAAAACAATAAAAGACTGACGAACTTTTCCCGATCGATCTCCCCAACAGCGGCAAATCTTTCGAAGTAATACGCCAACAAAGTATTCTTAGCTGCCTTTGGCATCGCCGATGGTAAAGCACGCACGATTTCTGCTAACCTTAGGGCATGTGGCACTTTTGCTTGAAGGAACCAAAGTATATCGTCCTTACTGAGCACAGAGCACAAATCTGACAAGTCTGACTGTGAAACATTTTTTAGTCTTTCTAATCCCTCCGAAATATCAGATCGCTTCCTTTTCCTTTCAGTGAGATTGGATGAAAAACGTTTGCTCAAATGGAAAGGCCATCACAATTCGAAAGTCACACAACGTTGTGACAAAAATAGCACATTATTTATTACGTAACGCGAATCCTCTTATCTATCTTAACAAATTGGCGACACTAATGGCCCTGTCTGCAGTTTTGAAAAGATATCTATTTTCTAGCCTCGAAGAAGGACGACTTCTAGCCAAGCGTAAAGTAACACATTTTGCAACTGAAGGGAAACGTAAATGAAGTAATATAATTAATCTAGCTTCTAAAATAGAAGATCGTGTCTAAATGCCCGGCAGCCTGGCAAGGTCTTAAATAGACCAAATGCCCGGCAGTCAGAAATTTTCACAGAATTTCCACAAAAAAAAAGGACCTAGCTACGCGTGCTCGTAATGGGTTTTTGGGAGAATTTTATCCAATGAGGAGACACACTTTACACATATATTTACGCCAAAGATACTTGAAAAAGACACAGGCTTCTATCGAAGAATACATCATCGCTGGCTTCTACATAAGGGCGTTGTACTTCGTAAAAACGGAAACCTTCTTCTAGCATTTCCAAACATGGAATAACCATAGTTTCAACTTGCAATCCTTACAGCGACAAGACAGTTTCATGGCAGATTGCACTTTTTTAAGGAAAAACACTGTAACTGTACACATTTTATTCTGTGGAATGAGTGGAGACTTACACTTGGTACAATTACTGATTGGTGGCGCGAGTATTTCCATTTGCACAACGTCACTGCCGGATTTCTGCTGCTTGGCGGTACAAAACAATAAAAGACTGACGAACTTTTCCCGATCGATCTCCCCAACAGCGGCAAATCTTTCGAAGTCATACGCCAACAAAGTATTCTTAGCTGCCTTTGGCATCGCCGATGGTAAAGCACGCACGATTTCTGCTAACCTTAGGGCATGTGGCACTTTTGCTTGAAGGAACCAAAGTATATCGTCCTTACTGAGCACAGAGCACAAATCTGACAAGTCTGACAGTGAAACATTTTTAGTCTTTCTAATCCCTCCGAAATATCAGATCGCTTCCTTTTCCTTTCAGTGAGATTGGATGAAAAACGTTTGCTCAAATGGAAAGGCCATCACAATTCGAAAGTCACACAACGTTGTGACAAAAATAGCACATTATTTATTACGTAACGCGAATCCTCTTATCTATCTTAACAAATTGGCGACACTAATGGCCCTGTCTGCAGTTTTGAAAAGATATCTATTTTCTAGCCTCGAAGAAGGACGACTTCTAGCCAAGCGTAAAGTAACACATTTTGCAACTGAAGGGAAACGTAAATGAAGTAATATAATTAATCTAGCTTCTAAAATAGAAGATCGTGTCTAAATGCCCGGCAGCCGGGCAAGGTCTTAAATAGACTAAATGCCCGGCAGTCAGAAATTTTCACAGAATTTCCACTAAAAGATTCTTTCAAACTTCTTGATGGTATTTGATGTTTCTTTAGAAATGCAGAGCGATTCCAAAAATTATGTTGGTGTGCAAGATGACGAAAAAACCGAGCCTGTGCATACTATAAAGTCGGCATGTGCTTGACACTTTGAAAAATTACGCTTACATCGGCAGTTAGAGATATTGAACGAGTTGCTACAGAAAGCTTCTTTTGAACCTAATGAGAAGATGCGATGTTTGTTTGGAATAGCCAAGCGATTCTTAAAATTATTATGGATTTGCAGTGGACGAAATCGGCAAGCTTGTGCATACCATAAGATCACATTGGTCTTTATCCGACTGCCGTTCACGGTCTCAAATAGACTAAATGCCACGGCAGTCAAAAAATATTGACCGAATTCCTACTGAAATCCTCAATCAAACCTATTGAAAGTATTTGGTGCGCTTTCCATTCGACCAAATATTCCGGTTTGAAATTCCGGGTATTCCATGCGACGAATAGGCCTTCGATTGCCAGCCGTTTTGTGAGCCCAGCGTTCCTTGCCCACACCGTAGTTGGGAGGAGGACAAACAACCGGACTCCCCAAACGGCTGGAATCGAGCCTATGCGACGAATGGAACAGTAATATTTTTCCGGTTTCGTTCGATTAAACCATTCCCAGGCCATCGGGTTCCAAGTTTTTTCGCACGCGAAAATACGAGATCAAAACGAAGGACTCTTTCATCTTTGTTTGCTTGCTTTGGGTTGCTCAAACGACTGTGAAGTTAAAAATAAACGATGTATTAGGCGAGGGTGACAATATACCTTTTATCGTAGAATTCAAAAGGAGTCCGCGACTACATTTACGGTACCTCTTGTTCAAGAGCTACTTTTCAGATTGACGAGCGAGCTGCTCACAGTTCGAACGGTTAATGCTCATATTTCACGTAGCACACACATGTATTTTGGCACTAACTCCACTAAAGCTTGTTGAGGCCAATCCACTGCCATAAGTTGAAGTAAGATATTTCAGTTTGTTTGCCAGATAGAGCACTAATATTATGTTTAGCAGCTTGAGGATCAGCCATGTTGAATTCGATTTCCAGCCTCGGAGAAACTAGGCCCGAGCAGGAATGGTCGAATGGAAAGGAATTTTCCGGGTATTCCGATTTTCCGGAAAAGAGGGTGCACTCAAAACGTATTCCTAAATTTTCGAAATCTTTTCCCGGAACTTTTACCGTCCCATTCAATTTCGGACCGTAATTTCGAAATGTTTTGGCCGAATGGAAAGTGCCCTGGTGTTTCTTTAGAAATGTCAAGCGATCCTAAAAGTGTTTTGGTTTTACATTCGAAGAATTTACCAAACTTGTGTACACCGTAAAGTTGTTTTAGTTTTTGACTGCCGGTCACGGTCTCAAATGGACGTAAAGCCCGGCAGTCAAAAACTAAACAACTTTACGGTGTACACAAGTTTGGTAAATTCTTCGAATGTAAAACCAAAACACTTTTAGGATCGCTTGACATTTCTAAAGAAACACCAAGGGCACTTTCCATTCGGCCAAAACATGTTCGAAATTACGGTCCGAAAGTGAATGGGACGGTAAAAGTTCCGGGAAAAGATTTCGAAAATTTAGGAATACGTTTTGAGTGCACCCTCTTTTCCGGAAAATCGGAATACCCGGAAAATTCCTTTCCATTCGACCATTCCTGCTCGGGCCTAGTTTCTCCGAGGCTGGAAATCGAATTCAACATGGCTGATCCTCAAGCTGCTAAACATAATATTAGTGCTCTATCTGGCAAACAACTGAAATATCTTACTTCAACGTTATGGCAGTGGATTGGCCTCAACAAGCTTTAGTGAGTAGTGCCAAAATACATGTGTGCTACGTGAAATATGAGCATTAACCGTTCGAGTGAGCAGCTCGCTCGTCAATCTGAAAGTAGCTCTTGAACAAGAGGTACCGTAAATGTAGGTCGCGGACTCCTTTGAATTCTTACGATAAAAGGTATATTGTCACCCTCGCCTAATACATCGTTTATTTTTAACTTCACAGTCGTTTGAGCAACCCAAAGCAAGCAAACAAAGATGAAAGAGTCCTTCGTTTTGATCTCGTATTTTCGCGGCGAAAAAACTTGGAACCCGATGGCCTGGGAATGGATTAATCGAACGAACCGGAAAATATTACTGTTCCATTCGTCGCATAGGCTCGATTTCCAGCCGTTTGGGAGTCCGGTTGTTTTGTCCTCCTCCCAACTACGGTGTGGGGCAAGGAACGCGGGCTCACAAAACGGCTGGCAATCGAGCCTATTCGTCGCATGGAATACCCGGAATTTCAAACCGGAATATTTTGGTCGAATGGAAAGCGCACCAAATACTTTCAATAGGTTTGATTGAGGATTTCAGTAGGAATTCGGTCAATATTTTTGACTGCCGGGCATTTAGTCTATTTGAGACCGTGAACGGCAGTCGGATAAAGACCAATGTGATCTATGGTATGCACAAGCTTGCCGATTTCGTCCACTGCAAATCCATAATAATTTTAAGAATCGCTTGGCTATTCCAAACAAACATCGCATCTTCTCATTAGGTTCAAAAGAAGCTTTCTGTAGCAACTCGTTCAATATCTCTAACTGCCGATGTAAGCGTATTTTTTCAAGTGTCAAGCACATGCCGATTTTATAGTATGCACAGGCTCGGTTTTTTCGTCATCTTGCACACCAACATAATTTTTGGAATCGCTCTGCATTTCTAAGGAAACATCAAATACCATCAAGAAGTTTGAAAGAATCTTTTACTGGAAATTCTGTGAAAATTTCTGACTGCTGGGCATTTAGTCTATTTAAGGCCTTGCCCGGCTGCCAGACATTTAGACACGATCTACTATTTTAGAAGCTAGATTAATTATATTACTTCATTTACGTTTCCCTTCAGTTGCAAAATGTGTTACTTTACGCTTGGCTAGAAGTCGTCCTTCTTCGAGGCTAGAAAATAGATATCTTTTCAAAACTGCAGACAGGGCCATTAGAGTCGCCGATTTGTTAAGATAGATAAGAGGATTCGCGTTACGTAATAAATAATGTGCTATTTTTGTCACAACGTTGTGTGACTTTCGAATTGTGATGGCCTTTCCATCTGAGCAAACGTTTTTATCCAATCTCACTGAAAGGAAAAGGAAGGGATCTGATATTTCAGAGTCTTCTGTCTGATTAGAAAGACTAAAAATTGTTTCACTGTCAGACTTGTCAGATTTGTGCTCTGTGCTCAGTAAGGACGATATACTTTGGCTCCTTCAAGCTAAAGTGCCACATGCCCTAAGGTTAGCAGAAATCGTGCGTGCTTTAGCATTGGCGATGCCAAAGGCAGCTAAGAATACTTTGTTGGCGTATGACTTCGAAAGATTTGCCGCTGTTGGGGAGATCGATCGGGAAAAGTTCGTCAGTCTTTTATTGTTTTGTACCGCCGAGCAGCAGAAATCCGGCAGTGATGTTGCGGAAATGGAAATACTCGCGCCACTGCTCAGTAATTGTACGAAGTGTAAGTCTCCGCTCATTCCACAGAATAAAATGTGTACAGTTACAGTGTTTTCTCTTAAAAAAGTGCAACCTGCCATGAAACTGTCTTGTCGCTGTAAGGATTGCAAGTTAAACTATGGTTATTCCATGTTTGGAAATGCAGAAGAGAGGTTTCCGTTTTTACGAAGTACAACGCCCTTATGTAGAAGCCAGCGATGATGTATTCTTGGATAGAAGCCTGTGTCTTTTTCAAGTATCTTTGGCGTAAATATATGTGTAAAGTGTGTCTCCTCATTGGATAAAATTCTCCCAAAAACCCATTACGAGCACGCGTAGCTAGGTCCTTTTTTTTTGTGGAAATTCTGTGAAAATTTCTGACTGCCGGGCATTTGGTCTATTTAAGACCTTGCCAGGCTGCCGGGCATTTAGACACGATCTTCTATTTTAGAAGCTAGATTAATTATATTACTTCATTTACGTTTCCCTTCAGTTGCAAAATGTGTTACTTTACGCTTGGCTAGAAGTCGTCCTTCTTCGAGGCTAGAAAATAGATATCTTTTCAAAACTGCAGACAGGGCCATTAGTGTCGCCAATTTGTTAAGATAGATAAGAGGATTCGCGTTACGTAATAAATAATGTGCTATTTTTGTCACAACGTTGTGTGACTTTCGAATTGTGATGGCCTTTCCATTTGAGCAAACGTTTTTCATCCAATCTCACTGAAAGGAAAAGGAAGCGATCTGATATTTCGGAGGGATTAGAAAGACTAAAAAATGTTTCACAGTCAGACTTGTCAGATTTGTGCTCTGTGCTCAGTAAGGACGATATACTTTGGTTCCTTCAAGCAAAAGTGCCACATGCCCTAAGGTTAGCAGAAATCGTGCGTGCTTTACCATCGGCGATGCCAAAGGCAGCTAAGAATACTTTGTTGGCGTATTACTTCGAAAGATTTGCCGCTGTTGGGGAGATCGATCGGAAAAGTTCGTCAGTCTTTTATTGTTTTGTACCGCCAAGCAGCAGAATCCGGCAGTGACGTTGTGCAAATGGAAATACTCGCGCCACCAATCAGTAATTGTACCAAGTGTAAGTCTCCACTCATTCCACAGAATAAAATGTGTACAGTTACAGTGTTTTTCCCTAAAAAAGTGCAATCTGCCATGAAACTGTCTTGTCGCTGTAAGGATTGCAAGTTGAACTATGGTTATTCCATGTTTGGAAATGTAGAAGAAGGTTTCCGTTTTTACGAAGTACAACGCCCTTATGTAGAAGCCAGCGATGATGTATTCTTCGGATAGAAGCCTGTGTCTTTTTCAAGTATCTTTGCGTAAATATATGTGTAAAGTGTGTCTCCTCATTGGATAAAATTCTTCCAAAAACCCATTACGAGCACGCGTAGCTAGGTCCTTTTTTTTTGTAGCGCGAGGTGGGATGGCTCCCTGACTTATTAGTGTCTTTAACTTCCTCTTGCTTTCCCAGTACGCATGAGTACAGTTGTTTGCGGGTCCGAACGTTCATCAAAACACAGGCGGCCCAGACGTTGTTTGTGATTTACATACGTGAGAGTATTGCGTTACGTTTTGAGCCATTTAAGAGAATGTATGAAAATGGTTTGAAAATCGCTCTAAATTCAACTTGTAGTAAAGGATTTAAATAAAAGAAGCTTACCTTAGACCGTGGCTGTGTTATTTTGAAGTCTTTGTGGCAGCTGAGTCGTTCTAAAGTCGTTCTAAAGCCATTTTGACGATTTAAACTTTTCCAGGTTTGCTTCCATTAAAGAGAAACGAAAGGCTGGCGACCTGGTCGGCCGACGGTTCGAACTCGAAGCTCCATAAATACCACTAAAATGCTCGGAGCTCGCTAAAATTGCCTCACGGCAGCCTTCGATAATTCTTCTTTCTCCTTGCTTCGCCTCGGACTCCAAGGTTTATTATATCCGCCCAAAAAACGCTCCTTTTCGAACGCTGGCTGCCCATTTCTGCTTCGTCTCGATCCGTTATGAGTTATCTTGGGCACGGATTTCAAAATCGTTGGCTTAGCGACCGCTTCATCACGACAAAGTCGCCCTCAACCGTAGGGAGGCACAGGTCAATTTGCTCTATGCAAATTGGTCGTATCATAAAAGGCTGGAAACTCACCGCTTGCAGAGAAGTAATACGAGTCAAATATACTGGCCGTGTTATTTTTGTAATTGCTCCGCGTTAATTTTTACCGTGCTAACAAGACAATTACACGTTGTTGTACTCGAGAGCACTTTCTAATGAAATTGATTGCCAGACATTTTGGCAGTCCCATTTCTGCCCAGCAAAACAGTGCTTTTCAGCGATAAAATCGCTCAGCAAAACAGTGCTTTTCAGCGCTAAAATCGCTCAGCAAAACAGTGCTTTTCAGTGCTAAAATCGCGTTTCCCGTGTAATTTCCCTAGGGACCCTGATACGGTTCAATTTGCATAAAGCAAATTGACCTGTGCCTCCCCACGGTTGAGGGCGACTTTGTCGTGATGAAGCGGTCGCTAAGCCAACGATTTTGAAATCCGTGCCCAAGATAACTCATAACGGATCGAGACGAAGCAGAAATGGGCAGCCAGCGTTCGAAAAGGAGCGTTTTTTGGGCGGATATAATAAACCTTGGAGTCCGAGGCGAAGCAAGGAGAAAGAAGAATTATCGAAGGCTGCCGTGAGGCAATTTTAGCGAGCTCCGAGCATTTTAGTGGTATTTATGGAGCTTCGAGTTCGAACCGTCGGCCGACCAGGTCGCCAGCCTTTCGTTTCTCTTTAATGGAAGCAAACCTGGAAAAGTTTAAATCGTCAAAATGGCTTTAGAACGACTTTAGAACGACTCAGCTGCCACAAAGACTTCAAAATAACACAGCCACGGTCTAAGGTAAGCTTCTTTTATTTAAATCCTTTACTACAAGTTGAATTTAGAGCGATTTTCAAACCATTTTCATACATTCTCTTAAATGGCTCAAAACGTAACGCAATACTCTCACGTATGTAAATCACAAACAACGTCTGGGCCGCCTGTGATCAAAACTGCATCAAATCACCAGCGAAGAAGTACGGTGTCTTGAATTTTTTACTGCTTGTTACCGTGACTTTTTAATTCTGCTGTCATGGGTGAAAATAGTCGTTGTCCTCCGTGCGGAGCCAAGATACTGCAGATGCTCAATAAAATTTGAGATAAATAAAAGAGCAACACGTTGACATTACTGTGTGCGTCCTATTCTCTTCTTTGTCTAGCCGGTGAGAGCAGAAAAACGGATAGCAGATCCAAAATGTCGAGAAAACCCCTCATCAAGTTTAATACCCTTGAACTTTCTGTAATGATATATATCTGGTTAAAAGGATGTCAGTGGGCAATCGATGAAAGGGTTTAAATGTTTACTGAGAACAGAATTGCTATATGTGTCAGTGGTTGACTAGCAAACGGCCAACAAGCAGTGCAGGCAATTAATAGTACAATCAAATTAAATCTGTCAAAGGTATGGATGGCAGCCACGCCCTGTCACTAGGCAATAAAATTTTCTGCAATGATGTTCAGTAAACAAAAAGGTTCTATGGCTGTAGGGTTGTAAGGCTGTAACGAAAAAAAGCTGTAAGGTTGTACCGCTGTAGCGTTGTAAGGCTGTAAGCTGTAAGGCTTGTAAGGCTGTAAGCTGTAAGGCTGTAAGGCTGTAAGGCTGTAAGGCTGTAAGGTTAAATATTCCCCTTTTCCGAAAGAACGCGTTTGTATGCATGATTCATTAGCGTCCAACCACAAGCGGGAAGGAGCGGCACGGTTAGGAACCAAAATGGTTTACGAAGAAGAGAATTAAGTCAAGAAAGTCATATTCCCGTCATCAAGGTATAAATAAATACGCGTTAACTATTTTAACGAATAGCGAATTACTCGGGTAAAGAAAAATATCCATTCCTTCGGGAGGCCTCGTTCAGATATTACCTAGGTTTCGAAGCGCTAGACTTACATATTAAGGAGATCGTTATGCTTGAGTCCGAATTGTTGGCAAAGCAAATTTGTCATTGAATTGGAGCAAAAATAGGTAAAGAAATATCCACCGAAAACTCAGTCAGGAACCGTGGCAGTCTTTAGTATCGGAGGCTATGCCACGGTGTAATTTAAAACAGTTTTAATTTCTAATTTCCCGAGTTTTGTTGTTTGAATTATTTTATTATAAAAGTGCAAGTTCCCAAGGATGCTAATTTTTAAATTCTGTTCTTATGTTTAATATCTTTTGTTTTGATGCGTGAATCTTTATATCTAATGAGGAATCAGATAAAAACAACGAGTGGTTTGGATCAAGAGACTATGAGGTGAGAGAACACATCCCCCATACATGGGCCTCTTCCCATGCTAATCTTTTTCAATCTAATTTTAGCGCGTGATCAAGCTGCGAGGCTATTTTAGGAAAGACACCTGATTGCCCAATTTAAATAACGTAATAACATTGAGGTTCAATTTCAATAGTTAATTAACATGCAAAAAACACTGGCGCCGAATTTTCGAAGCGCATTTCGTAAAGTCAGAGGAAGAATAATCCTAACTGTACATGTCTGTGTGCTTTAAAAGAGCTTTCAAAGAGATCCTTTTCTCATTAGGCTGTTCAGTACTTTTCGAGAAACGACTTTAAAACGTGTTTATGAAGCAATTCTTGTCAGTAGCTAGAGGCTTAATGTGAACCAGTCATGCAGAGAAATGACAAGACTTATTTTCCGAAGTAAAAATCAGGAATAAGCACATAGAAGATAATTTTCTTGCCCAGCACTTTCAAAAGGCTTTCCAAATGGTCTCTCTCGATCCAAATGATTTCTTAGTTCCAGAGAAGCACTTTTTTCGTCCCGGACATTTTAAGTCTGGTAAATATTACACAGCAATTTCGAAATTAAATATGGAAACATTTGCACCGGGGTTTTTTGGACCGAAGGTTCTAACAAATGGAAACCTAGTATTCAGCTGCCTGTGCTTTGAATAACCTTTCGAAAGAGATGTTTCTCAATTTAATCCGTTTCAGTACTTTTCGAGAAATGACTTTCCGTGCGTGTTTTATTGGAATGCAATTCTAATCGGCAGTCACGGTATGGCGCCTCTTGGGAATAAGTCATGCAAGAAATCACTTTTCGAAGTAAACTTAGGTTAAACACATCAGAAGATAATTTTTCTGCCTAGCGCTTTGAAAATGTTCTTTAAATAGTACCTCTATTGGTCCAAACGTCGCAGTAAGTCCGGAGAAGCAACCTTTTCCTCGACGCAGTATGCAAACGTGGTAAATATTACACAGCACTTCCGAATTAAATATGCAAACATTTGCAACGTTTTTTTTTTGGAGCGAAGTTCTAACAAACTCGAAACAAATATTTTACTTGTCTGCGCTTTAAAATACCTTTCGAAAGAGATGCCTTTTCTCTTCAATCCTTTCGCACTTTCCGAGAAACGACTTTCAAGCAGGTTAGAAATTCGAGTCTTCGCACTTAGTGTTAATCATTCATTATCCATTCTGGCGATAGCCTCCTACGCAGACGTTCTTTGGCTTGTCACGCGTTCCTCCCCACGAACGTCTGCTCAACAGACCGGTCACATCCGTTCGTTGACGGTTAGCCAATCATAGCTTCTCTGCCAATCTGGGCCAAGCTGGACTTTGACCGACTTTGACCCAACGCTTCAACACGAGAAATTTGTGCCGCAAAATGTTTAAAATTTTCACTTACATACGAGTTCCACCAGCAACTGCAGACGTACATATTATTTTAGAAGTACCGGCAACTGATAAGATCCACATTGAGGACCGGTACGGTCTTGCCAGAGCTAAGTCAAACAATGGGATATCCAACACGCAAAACAGTGAACTGATTCGCACGTAAACAACTACATTTTAATTATGTGGTGCCAGAAGGGACAAAAGGAGCAATAAACCTTTTCATCGAACTCGAGAAACACAAGCTCAACCAAATTGATGGAAGAAACATAAAAACCTCACTACAGAAAGGTGTAGCTTTCTCGAAGTAAAGCACGGCGTCTCCGAAGAAAAAACCGGACGTAGGTAAATACGATTTGCGTGATAAGAAGCAACATACGCTCTACTTACAAATAGTTCTAGTGAAACAACCGGGCCCAGCGCCACAATATTAAATGCAGGTAAGCAACATTTCACGGAAAAATTCTTATTTTCCATATTTTGCCCCTCGAAAGCAAATATCGTGCAACATAAATGAGCCTAAACAATGCATAAGCACATGGCAAACAGCCTGACAAACAACAGAGATGTCAACATTAACTGAACAGGATTGGTTCTTTTAAAACAAAGGCTAACCGCCAGTGAACGGAAGTGGCCTGTCCGTTGAGCAGACGTTCGTGGGGAGGAACGCGTGACAAGCCTAAGAACGTCTGCGTGGGAGGCTATTCTGGCGAATGACACGACTTCTATTTTACGACTTCGGAGAAAGCACGTATAATTTTCCTGCCTAAGTTGCTGAAAATGATTTGCAATGCAGCTAGTGTGGCAGTTCAAAACAAACTTATTTTTTCTCTTAGCCCGCTAAATTCTCAATTTCTTATTTAGATGGACACAATCTCATGACCGCGGCATTGCCTGCGTGATCATGGGAGCTAGACTAAAAATAACTTTGAAAGCTTAAAATAGATTGAAAAAGATTATCATAGGGGCACGGGGATGTGTTCTCTCACCTCATAGTCCTCTTGTTTGGATACGATATCCAAAATACGTGTGGTTTTCATCTAGGTTTTCATTGGGTATCAAACCTCAAAGCACGTGGACGAATTTAGCCATTTTTTATTGGCTATCAAACTAATGAATATTAATGAGTTGGAGAATTTCCAATTCCATTGCCATTCCAGGAGTTGCATGTCTAATATGAATTTAATTAGCACCGCCCTTGGTTCCCCAAAATGCCACTGGATTGGCACAGACCTTTTTCTTTTTTGTCTCTGTAGATATTGATGAATGCACAAATTCGAGCTACTGTGGTGACAAAACTGCTACTTGCAATAACACTATTGGCTCTCACGAATGCATTTGCGGAAAAGGATACAAATACGATTACGAGAAGAAGACGTTGTTCGGACATTGTTGAATGCGACCTGACGGATCTCTGTGGCGATCTGAAATGTGAGAATACTGAAGGAAGTTATCAATGTATTTGTCCCTCGGGCTACAAAAAGGAAGGGAATGAATGTAAAGGTGGGTGCTTTTATTTTTATTTCTTTTTAATCAATATATATAAGAGTTGGAACGTATGCAGGATCTATTCAAATTCAGCGCGATATCTGTGCAATCGAACTATACCTGTAGTATTGCTAAAGATGGTTTCCATATATAAGATCTCTACGATCGTTGCAAAAAAAGGTCAGCTAGCGATTCTATGGAAACCACTCTCCAATGATCGTAGTGATCGCCGCAGCCACGATCGAAGATAAACGTAAAGAGACGGTCTGGCAGCTGGCGCATATGCGGCATTTGATACCATCATTTCATTGCTAATTTGCATACCATAGAGACACGATTCATACTGCTTTTTAGCCAAATATGATAAAAACAACATGATAAGATGAGCAAAAGGACACTCAAAAACAAGTTTTTCAGTAAACGATTGAAAGTTCAGCAAAACACTACGAAGATTGTAGCAGAACTCGAGATGTACCTGGATTTAAGGTTGGGTAACCTCTTTTCAAAGTGAGAAAACTAGTGTCCAGGTTAGCGCGGTCTCAAAGCTGACTGCGTCCCTTTAAGCTCTATCTCGACGATGATATGAAAACAAGTAGTTGAAAGTAAGTATCCCTCGACGTCTCCTGTAGCGATTGCAATGTTCATAATCACGTGCTAACCAACTTTGAGCGAAATATCACAACTTTTGTTAAATATGTAAGGCTGCACTGGTCGAAATAACATTACAACAAGGCGCAAACAATTTTGCACAGAAGTGCCAAAAACTGCTCGGTTTGGCGCTACCGTATTTGTTCGATTAAACGCCGCATTTTGGAGCAGAAATCTTAATGAGCGTTGCCCTCGAATAAATTCAAGAAAATAAAGTTTGAACAAGCCTAAAAAATTAATTTTCCTCTATTGTAATAATGTTTTAATATCAATACCCTTGAAGATCAAAGGAATATAATCAAATATGCTAGTTGTTGTGTAGTCTTATGGACATTATTTCTACTGAGACAGAGAAGCGCTACCTTTCATGTCACGTATCTGATTTCAGTAGAAGTAATGTCCGTATGACTACACAGCAACTAGTATATTTGATTATGGCGACGAGGAGGCAAAACTCCAATGTGCAGAAAGCGCACAAGAAAGAGACGCGGGGAGAAGAGCAGACAAAGGCATTCGAAGCCTTAAAGGAAGCACCGTCTCGCAAACCAGTCTTGGTGTGTTTCGATTTAGATGTTCTAACTTTTGTGATCACCGATGCTAGTTCTGTTGGCTTAGGAGCCATGCATCTTTCTACAAATTCAAGACCAGGGCAATGGTCAGCGCCAACCTATGGCATATATTAGTCGATCGGCATAATAACATAACGATGTTGCTAAGGTAATCGATACACTACAGTAGTTGAGCTTAAAGGTGTTAAAGAAGTTCAAATTTTAAGTTACCGCACTATTGTCCGCAAGGAATAATCGGATCTCAGAATAAATGCCGACCTCAAATCACGAAAAAATTAATAAACGCCGCCGCGTGTAACCAAATAAATACGGTATTTTGTAAACTATTTTATAAGTCTGGAAACCCTTGTCAAGTGGAGAGAACTAGCATCAAATTAAAAATTGGAAATTTACCACAACTTGTGGAGGAAGTCGCAGGTTGCAAATCTATTAGTACGTAGTCTGTAGTCTGGAACTAAAATATTGAAATTCGTAAGACGTAACTGAAGCGAAAAGTCCTAGCATTTGCAACTGGAAGTTTTTGTTTTTAATTTCTTCTCTTGTTGTTAGAAATTGACCATTGTGCAGAAAAGCCCTGTGACGAAGATAAGATATGTGAGAATAACAAATGTAAATGTCCTGCTGGATATACTGAGGATAACTACGACAAATGCGCAGGTTGGAAGTTTGTGATGATTAAGTTAATTTCACTCGATTAGCTTAATTACTCAAATTGATTAGAAATGGCAATAGGATTAAGTGGAGTCCAATTCGGTCTGTAATCATTCATGCATAACAGAATCGGACGACCGCCCAGCGGGAGTCCGATTTGTTTATCACGAGATATGATTACAAACCGAATA
>JAHPZR010054285.1:15000-17545 GCA_019787425.1 Platygyra sinensis | reverse complement strand
TTGCTTATTTTTATACCGTTGTTGTTGTTTGAACTTTTATATTCTTAACATAGAGTAGCCATTTTTGTGGATGGAAGGGTCCAAGTTTGTTACGTGCTTTTGACACTGTTGAACCAAAAAAATCTAGGTTTAAATTTTTTGGTTATTGTAGTGTTGTACTGTTTATAATCAAGCATTGAAATAAATCAATAAAGTTTTGAGATTTCTAAAACAATGATAATGGTTTTTTTCTAAACACTGTGAACGGGATTGTCGTTAATCTAGTCGTCGGAATATTCAAAACAAATGGCTTTTATACAAGAAAGTATTTAATGACACGCTATCCCGTAGCAAACTGTTAAAAACAAAATATGAGATATGTCCAGGATTGAACGCTAATGAGATTCAAATTCCTCATGGTAAGCATAACAAAGTGTCCTCATTGGTAAAAAGTCACCAATACACATACAATTCTGTCACATATGATGTACTGCGAAAATGTCAAATAGCCCTGCTAAATATGAAGTACTAATTAAACAATACTTGCGTTCAATCCTGGACATAAGTGCAAAATATAAAGAAATAAATATAATCAGAATCAACTAACACGTACTGCTGTCCCAGGAGGGAGGGGGTGTCTCTAGGCAAATCAGCGGTTTAGTCATAACTACCAGTTTGACGTCACGTCATACATCGGTGATTTTCGCTATGGCGGCCAAATTTTTTGGTTCGTTAAGTGAACGAAATGTGGAAATTTCTAACTTTTTGATGATTCGATTACTTTGTTCAATGTTACCCAGGATTCAAAATATATGAAAGACTTCTTTGCAGTAATTTTCGGTAGGATAAGTTACTCGAAAGCCTCATATTTTGAGTAGAAACATACTAACAAGTGGCTGAGACGTCGACAAAGTTTAATGGATTGGCAACGTTTTTCCGGAGTCCACGCGGAAATGCGGAGATGTCCTGATCCCAGAATAGGAGGTTTGGTACATGGTATATTAAGTTTGCTCTGTGCTGCGAATTAAGCCTTCGGTACTTATGGTTCGTCTCAACAATCCCTTCAAAGTTAATGAAATGGCATTTGGAGAGCGACTTCAGAATACCCGGCCACGATTACGTGACGTATTCCCGCAGTGGTGTTGTATAGCGATATTCACTGTTTACAAACAAGTCTTCTGATATTTAAATTTTGCCAACCACAGAACAAAAGAATCCTTTGTTTCGAGAGCCAATAAACCTCTTGTTGGCACATTAATGACAATAGCAGACGATGAGTATCGCCATTTTATGGGTTGATGAACGTAAGACGAGTAAAACTATTGCTACGAAACTAAGACGAGTAAAACTATTGCTCCCGCAGTTCCGCAGTGGATAAAATGAATATTAAAACTCCGGGTTTCGGCTCATGGATTATAGAACGAAGTCTTTTCATGTATAGTGCGCTTGTTTCGGTTGATAAATTTTTGAACGAGGTATGTTCATGTGTAGCACGCTTTTTCGTGTAAACATTATGTTTTTATCTTTTGTTTCCATATGCAAATATTTATTGACTGCGGGAATACGGGAGCAGGCATTTAATGTCACGCAATCGTGGCCGGGTATTCTGAAGGTTAGCCCTACTGAAGCACACAGGCAGTCATCTACGGCACAAAATTTAAAAACACAAGCATTCAATCAGCTAACAGCTGGTAAACATAGACACTCTTGACCTTTCACCAATCGAACAAAGTTTAACACGCGAGAAATCAAACCGACATCTACGCCCTCGCACTCAAAAGGATTGTTGAGCAAAATGGCTCATCACATTGACAAAAGCTAACAATGGCTTGAAAGTTATATCAAAAAGGAACAAAACCTCCTATTATGAGATACTTCTGTTGAAAACTTGAAGAAAAAACGGCGGGCGCTTTAGGTGGCCTTTACTTGACCGGAAATCAAGATGGCGGTAACCCCACTTGACCGGATTTGTTTTCAATAAAATTTGGGACAAAAAACGCACACAAAACAACAAACAGTTGTACTCACAGACAACATCCACTACAAACTTGGCCATTTATGTCAAATTAGTGAATAATAGCGAAATAATAGCTTGTATTATCCTATTTTTCTTTGAATTTAATGGAGTCCCGATGCCAAATCTGGGCAAGCCGAACGAAGCTTCAACTTGTTGCTATGTGACGTCACACTGGCAGTGATGGAGTCGGTCTCTGACAGATACTCGAAAACAATAGAGTCACCCTCTCCTTCCTGTGCTGTCCCTTGAAGTCTTTAATACTGTTGCATTAAAATACTGAACAGCTGACCGTTTTATTTATTGATTAATTTCAAAAACTGCAGAAGTGTTGGAAGGCGACGATCCCGGGGGCGGGACATTTGTCCTCTTTCTTCATACCCACCCCGGGGCATTTAGACAGCTTATGTGTCCCCATCCCGGGGAATTCGTCTTTATTTTTTTAAAAATGCTAATACCCGAGGGTTACCCCCGGGGGGGATGGGCACTGCTGGAATTGACTGACGCATTATTGACAAAAACAGCGTGGATCGACCATTTTTCAACGTGTCA
>JAHPZR010054285.1:0-10000 GCA_019787425.1 Platygyra sinensis | reverse complement strand
CCCGCTTGTTTTATCTCTAAATTTAGCTTCGCAGTATATGCAAAGTGCTCTTTTCCAGCATTTGGTATGAACTACTAAGTTTAATATAAAGAGGTAAAACAAGCGAAATAGTCAGCCTGAAGTCACGCGTTCCTTAATCTACGTCACAACTCATTCCAAACCAGGGGAAGACTGGTGCGAATGATGGACCAAAATGGCGGCAAATTTGAACGTTTTTGAAACTTCTAAAAAAGATTGCATTTTATCCAAATCGCATTTTTCATTCTCAGAAGTTCATTGGGTGATAATAGAATCAGATAAGAAAATAAAAGTTGATGATATGGGCACTTGAACTGATTGGTACAAATGACATATCGTTTGACGACTGTCACGTTTTACTAATAGTACACTGGTCAAAAAATTAAAACAAGCAAAGCGATCATGATGGAAACAATTGTCTGATTTTCTTTACTATGTTAGATTAATTTCATATGAACCACCGAAGGAATACTTGCGTTATGGCGTATCCATATTAGGTAATCGACTCACAAGAATACCGAAAATCACCTGGATTTCTGAAAAAAAGGGTCACATCGCAATTTTCGCTTCTCAGAAAGTTGCCGGACCTGTTTCTGGGATTACTAACCAGAAACTTGCCATTTTATCACACTTTCTTGCATAACAGCTTGAAATAACTGGTCTCAGGTTGGGTTTGCCTCGAAGTCGTTCGGTGGTAGCTCAACTTGAATCCGGCTTCGATTCCCAAAATCGCTGATGTGTCGCAGGATTATAGTGCTGTTCAGGTGGATTATTGCACCTTCCTTACGATTTTTGGTCGAATTAATGACAAGAAAATCCAGAAACAAGTAACGACTGTTCTTCGTGAAACAACACTGGTCTGACATCTCGATGTCGATGACAAACGCGCCCCCGCGTGACTCTTTTTTTCTCAGAAATCGTCCGCTCTCAATCATTCATGTTCAACAAGTGTTGGCCCCCTGCTCATGGAATAATTCTAGTATATCACACTGGTATATCGATTCGATTCTTTCAACCATCGTTTATGAACTAAAAAAGAATTCACAAAGGAAAATACTTGTCACAAAGGCTCAAATATCTCCCTAAAAATATATATATGCACTGAACGTTCGTGATATCTCTTTCGTTCTGAGGCATAATTAAAAAAGATTTAGATCAAAGGGCCCTGAGAGGCAGCTCATTCTTGTAATGGACAATGTTCATTGTGCCTGTTATTGCTGGTCATCTGAACTAAAGGGGAAAGAAAAGAATGATTTTGATGATTTTGTAATGGGGCACTGGTATTTTTTTTATCAATGAGGATTATGATAGTGTCAGTTAACTGTATTCAAGTAACAAACTACAGGGGTGGGGGGGGGAGGGTAATGCACATGCTCTGTGGAAAAAATTGAAATTTTCAGAAAGTCAGAAATGGTATTTTGGGGTAATGGGATACCTTGCCTCACTATTTATACCGTTATAGCACACTTTATAGTAATTATCCGGAAGTGACTGCCCATTCAGAGCCTATTTTTTGGCCCATCTCCCCTGCTTTGAAGGCCAATTTTTTATGCCCCCCCCGCCTCTAATTCTAGGAGCGTCCCCATGCTTTATAAAAAAAACTGGACAGTGTCTTAGGATTAGAAAGGTGTGGTGCAATGTTGTGTGGTTATTTTGGTATTGCCACATAACATTAATAATTGAAGAACAATTAAGAAGAATAATTGTTTGAACAAAACATGAACAGCAAAATGGTAAATTGAAACCGAGTAGTGTTATAATCTGAGATACAGATGGATTATGATGCATCCCGTGTTGATATGGTGCTTCTCGTGCTATTTACAAGCAAGTCGCTAATTAGTCTACCTTGAAAATTACCCAATTGACATAGTAACAATAGCAAATGTTAGGAATGACATGCAGGCAGCAGAGCCGGCTCAGGATGATGCAGAACATGCTGAACTCCAAGAGAGCGTATATACAAATGATACTCAGGGGTGTTATATAGCTGGCATGAGACCGCACAGAAAAAAACAGTTTCCATCTCCCAATACATTGACTGGAAGTCTACCAAGTTCAGATAATGTGGATTCCAATAATGACACTGAATTGACTTGTTTGGCACATGGAGCATTCTTGTCATTATTTATTTGAGTGAGATCGAGGTCCAGGATTCTCCTGTACATCACCATTTAATGCTATTATACAATGAGCTATCCATAGTATTTGTACACAAGAGCACTTTAATATCTTTAAACCATGTTCATCAGTATAAACACAGGCAACTGACTTTTTGTG
This sequence comes from Platygyra sinensis, assembly GCA_019787425.1. Taxonomy (NCBI): domain Eukaryota; kingdom Metazoa; phylum Cnidaria; class Anthozoa; order Scleractinia; family Merulinidae; genus Platygyra; species Platygyra sinensis. The sequence continues at coordinate 7,705 of JAHPZR010054285.1, read as the reverse complement.
TTTTCGGGTTCTTGTTTGTACAAAAGCAAACACAGTCTTTGTTGTTTTGGGCAGCAATAATATATAGATTGATAATCTTTTTTATTGAGGTTCGACCTCTGTTTTCTAGCTGATTTATGCTGATGATCACATATTCCACAAAACTCATTATCAGTTTAACCTATGGTAATTTTTTTGCCTAAGTATACATGAAGCTTTGATGACTATGGGACAACTTTTCGAACATGTTCTTGCACTTTAATTACAACTTTTTTTACTCTTTTTCAGAAAACGCTTTATTTGGGTTGTGGGAGTTCTTGGCACTGTTCTACTCTTTCTTCACCTTAAATTCTGTTGACACGAATTAACATGAATATCGTAGCAGTGTGTCGTAGCGAGATCTGTACCGTTTATTTTTATATTTTATCTGTCCTGTAACTTCATTTATACTCGGTGAATAGGAAGTTCTCACTCCCTCGATGCTCTTGTGTTCATTGTGTGATTCACTCAACTCATCCATGTGTGTTGTTCAAACTTCTAATATGGCTGCCTCGATCTACCTCTTCGCCCTTCATAGTCAGCCTCGTGCAGTCGAGCGTGTCAAAATATCGTTCTGGGTACCCCTGGGTTTGAAGATTGCGGCTTCTTGATTCATGTTGCGCCCTTTAGAAATGCCGAAATTGTAATTTGATGTTATTGTTTATTTATTAGTCTGTAGAACACTTAAATTCTTGTGTATTTCAGGTTTATCAAGTTAATTTTCCATTTACTAAGGGGGAGGGTAAGCGGCGAAAATTATCATTTCCGTCTACGGTCGACAACTTCCGGGACTTATTTCGATCCCCACGATACTCATTCATTGCGTCATATGACGCTTAGAATGAGCTAAAAATGAAGGGAAGTTTCAGAAGTTTTCGCGATTCCAGCTCAGCCAAGAAGCTCAAACCGTCTGTTCTTGATTGCTCACGCATCGGATGGAACAAACCTTTGCGAAATTCGATTTCTGTTAACTGATAATTAAAAATAATCATAAAATCGCGCAACTTGGTAGAAACCCGAGTCTTTTTCAACGGCTTGAAGCGTTATGCAACATGGAATTTCTTGGTGATTCCGAGATTGCACCACTAAATTTTCACGCGACGGAGGTTGTAGTTGGAATAACTAAGGCGTTTACGATGTGAAGAAAGATGTTCTTGAAAAGCTCCTCCACATTCAAGTTCAAGGATCTTCATGCTCTGCATGCCGCAATTTTCGAAACTTGTATTTACTACAGAAATTCATTTGCAAGTTAATCTATATTTGCACTCGACCTTTTGTAATCTGACCGGATTGGCACATACATTGGACGAAAAATTAAAACAAGCACAGTGATGCGAATAACTTTTTGATTTTCCTAACTGTGTAAAATTCCACACATTGCAAGCCATTTTGATATGGACAACCGAAGGAAGGCTTGCATCACAGAGGATCCATATTCAATAAGTGATTCACAAGATCTCGATCAGAGTACTAAAAATCACGCGTTTTCTGAGATATAGAGTCGCATTGCTGTTTCCGCTTCTCAGAAAGTTGCCAGACCTGTTTTGCCATTTTATCACACTTTCTTGCATAACAGCTTGGAAAAACCGATGTGTTAGGTTTGCCTCAGCTTGAAGCCGTTCGGTGGAAGCATCGGATGGAACAAACCGTGAAGTACCTACGCATCGGATGGGATTCGATTTCTGTTGACTAATAATTGAAAGTAATCATAAACTCGTGCAACTTGGTAGAAAGCGAGTCATTTCCAATGGCTTGGGAAAGTTAAATAACACTATTGAAGTTCCTGGTGATTGCACCACTAACATTTCATGCCACGGAGGTTGTAGCTAGAATAACTAAGGCGCCAATACAAGAAGAAAGCTGTTCTTGAGCAGCTCCTCCACATTCAAGCTAGACTGCGAGCGTCTCTTTCTTTTCCTAGCCCTGTAGAAGTTCCGAGTTCTTTTCCTGGCGCGCTAGAAATTACTGAAACATGCGATCGAGAGGCTAGCATAGTTTGCATAATATATTTTTGAGTTCCACACGCGGAGGATTTCGAGAACAAAAACCGACTACTCGTTGTCTACATTCAAGCATAAGAATCTGCTGCAAGCTTCGACTAGAATACTATTAAAAAATGACTAGTGACCGAACTGAGGACTCCTGACAATATTACTACTCACCTGCTTCTACTAGCACAAGAAATACACCGACTGTCAACAAGAAGCGGCCCATGATTGTGGTTCCTTGATTTCTTTGTTCCTCACTCGTGCACGAGATGTGGCTCGGTGTAGCAGGTGAACGGACTACTCCCTTATCCATTTGCTACTTGAATATCAAGTTTACAAACCTGTTTCGATTCTTTTGTGCAACTTTGATTGGTTGACCGACCACTACGTCACTGGTGTCTGGAAATAGCCGCGTCAACAAATTGCGGAAGAGAGACGCATGCAGGCTCCGGTGCATGATCCAGTGCATGCTCTTGTTAGTGCATACTCTTGTAAAATGAATATACACCTATTAAAAACAAAACGAAAAATTTAAAAACAAAGCCAGAAGTTACAGAACTGATCAAAACTGAAGAATTTTCACCGAAGCATTGAAGTATGTTTCTTTCAAACGTAGTTAAACAGTTGTCAGTGTTTTATTTTATTTATTAAAAAGCATCAGCTAGCTGACGCTGAATAAATATCACAGATATCTGCTGTCCCATTGAAGAGTGTTTATTTTGTTCTGTTAAGTGTACAGCTGGAAAATTCACTGGTTTCCTCTTGGCAGATATTGAGTTCGGTACATGAGAAGTTCGACGTATGAATCATACTGCCGAAATTAATTATTTGGGTCGACCCAAATAGGTATTATTATTCAACTTTCATACACTGTACGAATTCCGATTTTATGATTGGTTGATTTGTACCACGTGACACAGGGTTGTGACGAAACAACCTCCTTGACGTTATTATCCGTGGTGTAATAGCCGTGGTGTAAATTCAATACACCACAGTCATTACACCATGGCTTCGGCTGACTCAAAGTTTGACGATTTTCGCTTGCAGTGTATTCAATTTGAATAATAAAAATGTTAACGCACTCATTGCTCGTAAATTATCGGGATTTACCTGCACGAGTTCACTAACAATGGACTCGAAATTTTTAATACCACTGCACTCGGCGGCCTCGTGCGGTATTGAAATTTCTCGTTCATTGTTAGTGAATTCGTGCAGGTAAATCCCGATAATTCACTCGCTGAGTGCGTTAACCTGTAATTATTTTTCACATGGCTCGTTTTCCTTTGTTCTTCGAGGCTGATTATATTGAATAAACCCCGCTAATTAACAACTGTCTGAAAAGCTGGGGGCGGCTTTGATTGCAACAGGGGACTGCGGGGCTGATATTTTAATAACCCCCTAGGGGATTGTTAAAGTTGATAATCCCCTAGGTGAATATTACAGTAATACTCCCCTCGCACACACCCACGTGCCTTCCATTTCACGCACTGACAAGCGAAACAACGACTTTACTTGGGAAAACAGGTCAGCAGAGTTCTGAGGCAACGCATTTTGTTCGGCTGCCCACTCATTCCAGACATTCAAACACCAGAAGTTTACTTTTTTAGTGTTCTTTGGGATTCTCTCACTGTTCCTGGCCAGCAGGTCTTTGTCATCCACGACTATGATATCCCTCTTCGACGCTTTCTTTTCGTTTGCTTTAGTCTCTTTTTCAACACTGCCGATTGAGACTTCCTGGTGCTCGTACGAGTGGTCAAAGCTGAACAACCCTTCTGTCGCCTCCTCAACATTAAACTGAGCGTTTTCGTGGTCCACTTGCCGATTGTTCGAAGATACAAATTTCTCTAACTCATTGCCCCGATTTGACGAGCCATTAAAGCTACTTTGTGTGAGGAAAAGTTCTTCCTCAGAGTCACTCGTTTCTGCCGTCCTTGCAGTACAGTGTGAAAAAATGAAGTAGTTGTAAAGCTGTCAGTATATTTTGACAATGTCCAAATCCCAGAGCTATTTTCCCAATCTTAAATGTATTGTAAAGCTTCTTTAGTATGCATATGGCTGTTTTGGTCGGTAAACCAAAAGCAAAAAAATAACGTCTTTATAGCGATACTCACTGTTACGTCACCTATCGTTATTAATGTCCCAACCAGAGATCCATTGGTTATTGAGACAAAGGGTTCTTTTGTTTTACGGTGAGCAAATTTGAATAACAAAACAAATTGCTCATCAATGTTTGTCAACAGTGAATACAGCTATTATGCTGTTTTACAATGGTACACCCCACTGCGTTTTTTCGCAACTATTGTTCTGCAGTGTCAAGTGTATGCACGGAAAACTATTGTTTGGTTTGTTTCGTCAGTGTACGTGTGTCAAAACAACGAACAAAATCATGTCACGGTTGATACCTTGCCCATGTGATACCTCGCCCATGTGAAAAATAAGCCAGTTATTTTGAGGCACTTCGTGGATATGTGATTTAGGGGCGCAGGTTCGGCGCATGAAAAGTTCGACGTTTGAACCGGGCCTTAGTGTAACTAAAAGAAGAGCAACAAGTCGTTCTTTCGAAATTTGCGAAAATTTGTAGTTCTCAAATCAAGCGATGACGAAGCCCGGAGACCTTACACAGCCGAGTGACTTTTTGTGAAGTCTAAAATCTAATCGACCGTGTATATATCAAATAGAATTGCTAATTTCATTTTCCTTTCATCATCCCTTGCTGTCATAGTCTCTGAGGCGTGTCAAAAAAAAAAAAAACACGCTACAGTGTATTTGCATAATGGACACATGATGGACAAGTAGTTCACGCTGCCGTGTCAAATCGCATGTTCTCGTTAAGCAATATACCCTCAAAAGTTGTGGAAGTTAGACCTGCCGCCGAAGGAGCGCATCTAGCTAATTACAACGAATTTAGGTGCAACTTCAAAAGTTATTAGAAAGTTTTGAGTCGCAGCGATGCATCCGAAGATTTGTTTATGATATCCAAAAGAGCAAAGTCTACTTTCATTGTTGCTCGTTTTTAAATTTAATTATTAGTATAAAGAATGATTAGTTCGTACTGTGTGATCGTTCGGGTGAAGGTAGTGCTTAAAAGAACTGTTTTCCCGCTCCAGCTACGTGTGGCTCCAGCTACGTGTGTTTGCCTCGACAAGAGTTCACATTGAGTCGTTATTATTATTATTTTCGTTTGATTATTGGCCGCTGTAATTGATTTGGTTTTGGTTTTATGACACCCTTTATCGATACATTTATTAAATTTAAAATTATCCTATAAAGTAAGGCATGCAAAAAATTCTTTTTTCAAAAGAGCTTGAAACATCCGCATGATGTAAAAAGCGTTATAACCCGCGTTTTGGAGTTTACAAGATTCAAAGGGGATGTCCAATTTCTTGAGAATTTCTTCCATGGTGTTGTCTTTTCTGGACTCAGGGAACAGCGCAGAATAAAGAGTCAATGTATCAAGGATTTCTTTATCGCCAGTATCCAGTCCATGGGCTTTCAGAAAATTACGAATATCTTCAGATGAAGTCGAATGGGTGATGAGAAAATCGACTTCTGAAATGTTGTCTTGGAGTTTGCCCATTATCTCGGTGATGGCGGACATTTCACAGGTTCCAGGTGAGATGTCGTTGTATTTTTGGTGCAGAATGTTTTCATTTAGCGAAGGGTTATTTTCCTTAACGATATAGACGTGGCAGGTTTTGTAGTCTTGTTGACTTTCCGTCGAGAAAACAACGCAACCAATTTGTAAGATTTTCTTTGGATCTTGTTCAGAAACCTTCGCGTTAAACGCTAAAAATGATGGGGTTTTTTCCTCCATGACCTCGCTTATTCTTTCCAAAAAATACACACCATTAACGTGCCTTTGTCGAATGATGGAACGATTTTTCTGTCGAAGCTGATCACTAAAAATGTTAAAATCCTTTAGAGATTTAAAGATTCTCATCATTTGTGGTGTTTTCCGCGACACTTTTAATGGTGAAACTTCAGGCAGTTTGTCACCTGAATCTGCTGCTTTCTCCATCTTTTCCTTGAAGAATATATAGCCTTTATAATCAAGAAAAATACCAGCAGTGTGATCGATTCCATAGGCTATCACAAAGATCATTTCTTTCAAATGACGATCAAACGTGTAAGTGAAGTAATACTTGATTCGCTCATAGCAGGTTCTTCCCTTCGCACGGCAGGCTTGCACCCAGGTCTCTTTCAACGTGTCGTAGCTGTACATGTATTCAGGACAGTTCTTGCATACCATAGTGTATGATAACAAGTCTCTGTAATCGGCTCGACGACTCATGCTTGGTCCACAATCGTCTTAATGCTGCTGTATCTGCATAGATAGAACGAACCAAAACATGATTGTTTTACGGAAACATACCGTACTATTCCAGGGAAAATAATCAGTTGGTTTATGATATAACTAGCATACGAGAGGGTTCTTGTAAGAGGTTTTTGTCCCAAAATTGATGTGACCGAGGTGTGAAGACCTTTCTAGCAGATAGTGTCGTACCCTGATCGGCCTTGACTCGCTTAAAGTGCCACTAACCCCAAAAGCTTTTTTTGCTAATATAAATTTCCTTTTTCTCGTGATTACCACTGCGAAAAAATTATCCTTGTAGCTATTCTTGTTAATTTTCTACGAATTTTCAAAGTTTATAATTTTGCACATTTCCATGTTCACGACCGAGGAATAGCGGAGAATGGGGCGAGTTGGCTTCTGACGTCATTTCGGGAACAACGTTTTCTTTCTAAGGAGAATATATGCGAGCATGCGATAGTGTGTCAGAATCGTTGCAGAATGCAAGGAAGATGTGTTGTTGGAGACTGTAGCAATACAGGATACGCAGGATAGAGTATTCCTCTTCATTCGATACCTCTATCCCGATGAATCTCGACCAGAAACGAGAAAAAGACCAAAGAAGTGGGCTGATCTGTGGGAGACATCACGTGACAAACAATAGTTTCCTGCGCTTGCCCTTCTTTCATGAATATTAGCCAATACAACAGGTACCTGTGCCCAGTTTCCCGGAGGCTAGCAAAAGTTAAGACAAAATGGCTAAATTATACATAAATTGTTTGTCCTTGCTTGTTTATTAAGGCGGGGGTACACATGAATTTAAGTAAAATTTTGGTAAGTTTTAAGAGAGGTTGAAAGGGAAAAATAGGGTTATGGAACACCACCAGACAGTTGCCCGACCGCACAGTGGCACCCCAGGTTGTTGGGCAACTGTTTGGAGTGTATTTACCAATTTTTAACTTCAAACTCTAATTTTAAAACAACACCATATCTTCAAAATTTCCTATTTCCATAAATTTTACTAATCCTTAGATATAAACTATTTATCTCCAAATATACCTAAAAATCCCCCAAAAATTTACAAAACGACCCAAAACATAGATATGTGAAATGAGCATAGAGATTCTTGATTGCTTGAAACGTAAACGAGATGTTTGCATTAAGAACATAATACCCAGCCAAAATACGGCTTTCAAGTGGATCCCCAGCCTTAAATGTTGTGATTGTGGTCAATATCAAAATATTTCATCAATTTCAGCTCTCGAGCTATTCAGCTCGGCGTTCCTGGGAAATCAAATTGTTTGCTTGAATCAGAGGTCTGTCGATATCCATTTAGTTCTCTAGGTGGAATGTAGGAAACAGTGACTTATCGGAGCGAAAAAAAAAAACAAAACAAATAAATACACTC
>JAHPZR010054284.1:10000-11205 GCA_019787425.1 Platygyra sinensis | reverse complement strand
AAATATTTTGAAAGAAGAGCCATGCCTCATTGGGAGTTTGTTCAAGTTTCCAAAATATCATATAGGATATGTTTTAGATCATCACAACTAGAGCTGGTCATAGTGTTTTATATTCCTGATCTCAATCATTCTTGCTTTGGGAGAGGCATCTTTGCTCACAGCTGAGCCAAGTTCTTGCGGTTGTAAGCATATCTCATCATTATGTAACCATTTTACTTGTTCTCCACAAACCTATGCACAAGATAGGGCGGGCATCCCTACTGCGCTTTTGAATGACAAAATTCCTAACTTTTTCAGTTGACCCCCTAAACAAGGAGATCAAGAAATTGGACAAATCTGTTTTTGTCTCTAAACAGACTATCATACCTCCTGTCCTACCTTTTTCAGCATCCTTTGGTTGTTGTATTTTTCTGGATTTTGATAGGAACATCCATCTCGTAGATTAAATGCTCGCATAAATGTCCCCATCCTCTAGCTGAAATGAAACAAGGCATTCTAGTTCTATTAGACGGCGCCAAGAAAACCCAAGAAAACTGATACATAACTGCTAGATTATGCTTCTCTAATGCATAAAGGTTGGTACAACCTGACTAATTAGCGTGTGTTGCGAACACAGTTTTCACGTGTGCTTCTTTAGCATGTGCACAAGAATTTCAAATAACAAACGTGCCGTCATAGAGCGATCATTTCATTTACTCACAACCGGCACTATTGTCTTGAATTTTTCGACTATACTTGAACGCAGTGTAATTTTTGATTGGCTTTAAAAATCCTTTTTATTAGAAAGATATGATAGAAAAGGTCAACGATGCAAAGAACCCGAGCAATTTTACAGCTTTTGTTTTGTTACCGAAAGAACCCAGTTAAATGCAGACGCGTGCGCAGTTGCTAGAAAAATCCGCTGACTGATTGCTTTTAGCAGAAACCTGCCGAGTTCCTAACGATCCGGTCTTTAGAATTTAGTCTAGAAATTGGGTGTGGCAGAAAAACAGATAATCAGAGAACCCGTGAATGATCTATCACGAAAAAGCTTGAATTGTGACATAGGGAATTTTTAAGCTAATACAGAAAAAAATTAACGCGAATGGCGAATCTCAAAATTGTAGTTGAGCCATGTTGACAGAGACTATTAATAGATCCTCCTAGTGATGACAAGAAGGTATGAAACAATCTAACGCCTGATTTTTTTTAAATAAACAAAAACG
>JAHPZR010054284.1:0-5000 GCA_019787425.1 Platygyra sinensis | reverse complement strand
GCTTAAGCCAAACTTCTACAATGGTGAGATCCTCCCAAGCAACCAAAATTTGGGCAAAAATGACCTCAGTGGAAATTAAAGCAAAACAGCTTGCTGGGAGGAACAGCCAAAAATGAAGGAGTTTGAAAAGCAACTGGAGGTTAAGAGAAAGCTTGAGCTTTTCCAAGACGAAGCTGAAAGACTCAAATTCAAAGCTGAAGAAAGAAGAAAGCCTTCGGGAAGCTAAGGTCAAGGCTGCACAGCTCGCAGCAGAAGCAGCAATCTTCGAAAAGGCACAAAATGAAGATCATGACCCTGAAGCTTTGCTTAATCGATTGCTCGATTTTGCAGATGAATCTTGGGAGTTTGAACCTTCAAATGCTGTGGTGGGACACTTACCCATAATCCCTAAACCTCTCACTAGTCTTAATTCCCATGAAGCAGAAGCAAATCATGGAACTTTATTGTCAACCAATGTCACTGCAGAAGCTGTTAAATCCTCCACATCATTGCAACAGCCAAAATCAGCTTTTAAGTGCAAAGTTCCTCAAAGTTCAAGGTCTGACAAACCTATAAAAGGAACATTGCCATCTTATCACTCCATCAGCTTTAACAAGCACAAACAACCAGAAACCCTTGTTTTGTAGTCATTCTACTCGTGACTCTCTTCCTGAGTTACGTCTAAACAAGTTTGATGGTGACCCTTTACACTGCTCTGATTGGTCTTCAATGTGTAAATGAATTGTTCATGATGCTAATCTTTCTCTAAATGGAAAAATGCAGAATTCTGTGTTTGGAAGGGCTTATTCTGCAATCAAAGGATATGGTTACAGTGGAGATTCTTATTAAGAAGAACTGAAGGAATTGGAATCCAGATTTGGCAAACCCTCTCTTATTGTGAAAGTCACATTGGACAGACTCAGGAAAACACCTCGTGTACAAACTGACAAATGTGAAGAAGTTAGCAACTTACCTGATGTTGTGTTAACTACTGTGTGGACTTTAAAGAAGTTTGGATATGAAAGTGATCTGAAAGCAGAAGCTAACGTTTCCCTTGCTGATGACAAGCTCTCCCAAGAGCTCAATATCAAATGGAAAGACAACACAAAAGCTACAAAGTTGGAAAGGCCTAGTCTTGCTGACTTCAGTTTATGGCTAAAGGATCAGGCTGATATTTATGATGATTGCTATCCAAAGGTGTCAGGCAGGTTTTCATCTCAACCTGGCAAGAATAAAGCTCAGTTTGGTGGGTTTAATGGAGTGACTGAGAGACAAAATGCTTTCTCAAGTAACTTTACATCTCGTCCCAAGCCACAAATGTTCTCTTGCATTATGGGAGATGGAGAAGGACACAAGTTATATTTTTGTTCTAAATGTAAGGGCCTAAGTGTGCAAGAACATCTGAATGAAGTACAAAAACATGGGTAGTGCTTCTCTTGCCTCAGTCCCCATTGGCTAAGCAATTGTTTAAATCAGAAACAGTGTGGTGTAAATGGGTGTTCACAATCACACAATGCATTGTTACACAACTTAAGGAACGTTACTTCAATGGAGAATACTGATGCAGCATCACCTACCAACCCAGCAGTTGAAGTAGCAGTTGGTTCATCTACTGAGCATTCTAACTCATCCCATAGAAGCAGTCACACCTCTGTGTTGTTACAATTGGTACCAGTAACCCTCTTTGGTCCAAAGGGATACTTTAACACTCACACAATGTTGGACACAGGAAGCACTTGTAGATTGCTACTATCAGATGTTGCTGAAAAGCTTGGTTTGGATGGTCCTTTGGAAAGTGTGCTCTTAAATGGAATTCAGAAAACATCTGAGCTGCTGACGAAGCGCATTAATGTACACGTTGATCCAGTGAATGACTTTGGTACCCAATTTGATGTGAATGGTGTTCTTGTGGTTGATCACATGAATGTACCCAAGAAGAAAATGAAACTCCAGGAGCTACAAGAAAAGTGCCACACCTCTCAGACTTGGAGGTGACTGAAGTCGCAGAGACTCAAGTCACTTTACTCCACGGTAGTGATGCCGCAGAGTTCACTGTTCCCCTGGAAATACGACATGGTCCTAAGGGTTATCCTGTTGGTGTTTGTACTAGGATTGGTTGGACTGTTACTGGTCGTGTACCTAGTTATATCCAAGAGCAAGAATCTGTTTGTAAAGTTCATGTGGCAACTCCAGACGAGGAGCTGAATGAAACCATAAAAACGCGGTGGCGAACCGAGAACTTTGGTCACTGTTACGACAACGACACCCAATGCTCACTCGAAGATGGAAGAGTCATGAAATTCTTGAACGAAAACACATGAAAACTGGATGGTCGTTAGGAAGTTCCCTTGATTTGGTGCGATGACAGTGTTGATCTTCCTGACAACTTTGCCGCTGCAGCTCAGTGACTTGAATTTTGTGAGAAGAGACTTACTCGTGACCCTGAGTTGGCTGCAAATTACAAGAAAACTATTGACATGGACATGGAAAAGGGATACATCAAAAAGCTTACTAAAGAGGAAGCAGCTGCCCCGGTTACACGCAAATGGTACTTTCCTCATCACCCTGTTATCAACCCAAAGAGACCTGGTAAGATTCGATGAGTATGTGATGCTCCTGGGAAGTTTCAGGGCTCATCATGAAACAGCCATCCTCTAAGTGGCCCAGATTTGCTTAACAACCTTGTTGCAATCTTCATGCTATTTCACGAAGAAAAGGTTGCGCTTTCAGGAGATATTGAAGCAATGTTTAATCAAGTTGCTGTTCCAGAAGTAGATCAAGTTGCCCTTCGTTTTCTGTGGCATCAATCCCCCGAATCAGCAATTGAAGTCTGCCAGTTTGTGCATCACATTTGGAGCAAAATGTGCACCAACTTGTTCCAGCTATGCCTTGTTGAGAAGTGCAGAAGATAATGAGATGGAGTTTTCAATCGCCACTCTAGCTGTGAAGTGAAACTTTTACAAGGATGACTTTTTCAAGTCCGTTAAATCAACTGATGAAGCTATGGAAATGCAATGACAACCTGCTGAAATGCTAAACATGGGAGGTTTCCACTTGAACAAGTGGATCTCAAGTGACAAGGAAGTGATCGTGCAAATACCAGATCTGGAAAGAGCCCCCTCTGTCGAGGTCGTGGATGAAAGCATCATAATGCCTGTGGAATGTGCTCTGGGTGTCATCTGGGACACCAATTCAGACTGTTTTGTCTATGAGGTTGTGAAGAGGAACATAGCAGACACTCGTTGCAAGATGCTGAGCCTGATAGCATCACTCTTCGATCCCATTGGATTCCTAGCTCCATTCCTGGTCAGAGCAAAATAATTCTTCAGCAAGTGTGGCAATGTGGTATTGGTTGGGATGATGTGCTGCCATCAGAGCTTCTGGAGGAGTGGTCTAAGTCGCAACAAGAGCTGGATGGAATTTCACAATTTCACATCCCCCATTTCTATTGTCATGTCCCAGACAGCCCATCTGCTATTGAGCTGGGGAGCAGGGATGGCGCAGTGGTGAGAGCACTCGCCTCCCACCAGTGTGTCCTGGGTTCAGTTCCCGGATCCAGCATCATGTGTGGGTTGAGTTTGTTGTTGGTTCTCTTCCTTGCGCCGAGAGGTTTTTCTCTGGGTACTCCAGTTTTCCCCTGTCCTCAAAAAAACATTTCCAAATTCCAATTCGATCTGGAATTGTCAGACACTTTATCATGAGCCTCTGGCTCAGGTGATTGTGCAAGCACTCCCTGTGTTTGACATTAAATTTGCATTTACATGTCTTTGGGGATGCCAGCTAACAGGCGTTCTGCTCTGTGGCTTACTTCAGATTCTGCTATGCCAGTTGAGCAGTGAAATGTGCATTTGTTACATCCAAGAATCAGGTGGCACCCAAGAAACCCTTAAGCATACCAAAGCTTGAACTGCAGGCTGCTGTTTTGAGTGCGAGGTTATCATTGGTAGTAATCAAGGAACATGATTATGTCATTGACTCTACTTATTTTTGGACAGACAGCAGCACTGTGTTTCAGTGGATTCGGAGAGTGTCTAAACAGCACCCCGCCTTTATCGCTAACCGAATTGGTGAGATCTGGATTCAACTGACCCTTGTCAATGGAATCACTGTCCAGGACTGTTAAATCCAGCAGATGATGGAAGTAGGGGATTACCAGTAACTTCAGTAACATCTGGCAGTCGTTGGCTAAATGGCCCTGTCTTCTTGCTGCTTCCTGAAGAGAAATGGCCAAAGGGAAATCTAACCCTTCAACCTGATAAGCAAACCGTTGATGACCCCCACGCTCAAGACATGACTGGGACTTGGACTGGTGCAGCAAAAGATAGGAAGAACAAGTACTTTCCTCCAGCTAAGTACAGTACAGCCCAAAAATAATGCACGCGCAAGAACTTCTTTTTGCTTCCACAAGAAGAAGTTCTTCTTGTGGCTGATTGCAGATCGCTGGAGCTTATAAGAGAATTGTCCTTGCTAGTACCTTGTGTAGTATGTATGACTTATATTCAACACCGGTTTTACAGCTGTGGGCATTTGATACCTTGCTGAGCCACTTCGTAAAAATATCGAAATCTCTGGTATTCTTGTGATGCCAACAGTCTTCTAATAAGTTGGCTATGAACTCTATTTGAATTGATAACAGCTATTTCAGAGAAGAGATACGAGTTTCTTTACATAAAGCATATTATTTTTTGGGAAACGTGAACGGCAAAAAATTGTAAATTGTTAAAACGCCATGCCGATGAATGGAAGCTATCATATTTCGAGTTTTCGATCACTTCGCAAATTCACGGACAAACTACCATGTCTTTGACACTTGCTCGATCTTAAGCTACCAAAAATGATAAGAAAATTGAAAGTCCCTTAAAGTCCCTATTTTAACACATGAACTTTATGTTTTTTCAAGGAAAGATCTGTGTTTCGGCGCATGTCAGCAAGTCATTTTACGACTATTTATTGCCTAAATTTAGCGTTCGGTTTTCGTCGAAAAAAATGATAACTCCAGTTATATTTGACCCAGTTATATT
>JAHPZR010054283.1:0-15000 GCA_019787425.1 Platygyra sinensis | reverse complement strand
ATAATTAATTTACGGCGACATGCACGGTTTGTTTATTTACTTTATTCGCTTCGCTAAAATCTACATTTTTGAGTCTTATTCAACTACTGCAGAACCCCTGAGAAAAGAACTTAGTGGGCACTAATTTAACCTGGTTTAAATACGATTTATCTCAAAATAATTGGCTTGTTTCTTTGTTATCTTTTTGATTTACACCCGGGGATTTACAACTTTCATCTTTCATTCACTGCACTGTATTATTATTTTGTCACGCAGTGCGCGGCGAAGAAACTATCAGATTTCTTGTTTTACTAGCGCCTTTCGCTCTTATTTTCCCATGTTTTCTCCAGTGTTACTTCTTTTTGTTAAAGAATGGAAATTCTGTTTTATTCGGTTTCGTTTTGTCCTCCGAACAGTTCGAAGTCAGCAACGTACTCATTAAATTTTGCTCATTCAATTTTCTTGGCTTTTGTCGCAGGGAATTAGGGACGGGTCGAAGGCAATTTTATGCAGGTGAGGAAGGCTAAGGAGGCAACTTCGGAAATACACGAAAAGCTACAGGGAGCAGATGAGTCCTATTGGACCGTATTTCCTGTTAAATTCACCGAACAATTTTAGCGCGAATCGATCTCTTGTATTCAAATCACTGTGCGTGATTGTGTTACGTCTTGGAAAAACATTCGAGGATCACGTGTTTCGAAGTAACCAATTAGGTAGCCGCGTGCCTTAAAGCAACCAATCAGCAAAAACCGTTCGCCAGGCGAACGGTTGGAAAAGCACAAACAATGGTGTGATTACAGGCGGATTTTTCTCGGCTCGCGCTTCGCGCTCGCCTCGCGCATCGCGTTCAAAATGATAATATATTATGAAACCAAATGCATCATGGGATACTATTCGAACCTCCTCTGCATCGCGCTAGAACCCGCTAATCCGCCTGTTCTGCAGGCTACGAACGGAAAGAGATCAATTTGTGTTTGGCTGCTTTTATAGATCCACCGCTTGAGAATTGAGATCACTTTCCACTTGAGAATTTTACCACAATCTTACGCACAGACGGTTTCGAGGCGCAGTTGAGTTTGCCATAAAACGAGTAGGCAAGTATTTCTAAGGGCTAGTTTACACTAGCGACGGAAGCGATGGAAGCGGAGTCACAAGCGGAGTTGGAATCGGAAGAAAGTTCTGATCTAGTGTGAATCGGCACGACGGAATCGGAATCGTAAGCCTCGCTTTCAGCGTAACTCCCATCCCGCATTTCGCCAGACGTAGCTATGCTTTTTTTTTCTCAGGTAACCTCTCAGCAGACACAATGCTACGGTAATTAATACCCTAACGGAAAAATTCGAGAAAACTGCAGCCATACAACAGCATGATCCTGACTAACGAAAACAAATGAAACTGTATTTACTACTGTAATACATACCGGTCTGAAGTTTTATTTCTTTAGCAACATCCTCCCATGCTAGCCTTTTTTTTTTTTTTGCTGTTGTCTTTGAAGTCCCTGCAGGACTTGTCATAAAGAACGGGAAACTCTCTCACAGCCTTTAGCCGTCATTTTTTCTTGCTCTAAGTTTGAAAGGGACTTGTAATGAATTTTTTGATTGGCTGATAATTCCGCTTCCGATTCCGATTCCGTTCACCTTATTCTCACTGGATCGGAAGCGACGGAAGCGGAATCGGAAGAAAAAGAAACTCTTCTGATCCTTCTGACTCCGATTCCGTCAAGCTTCCGACTCCGCTTCCGATTCCGATTTTTGATTTACACTGGATCGTACTGCTCCTTGCGCTTCCGATACCGACTCCGCTTCCGATTCCGTCGCTAGTGTGAACCAGCCCTAAATGATTTTATTTGCTAGATGTCTTCATTTGCTTGTGAAAATATTCATCAAGGTCAAGAACGGATTAATGATGAATCAGGGGTAGAAAAGAGATCAATTTGTGTTTGGCTGCTTTACTGTGTGATCAACTTTTGCCGATTCGCGAGTCCTTTGATTTCACAGTTGGGTGGTCGCAGATTTTGAATTATTTGCCTCCTCGGGCGAAGAACTCGTGTGAAAGTACAACGAGTCCTTTGATTTCACAGTTGAGTGCAATGATTCGGTTCAACGAACGATGCACATTTTGAATCGCTTACAGCAAGCTTACTATCTTTTCCCACATTCTTCCGAAACCAGCAAGCTGTAGTCGGCAATTTACTCAACATCCGACATCCGACAAAAATACATCCGACAAAATTTTGGATTTTTTTCACCTATTGACAATAGTGTGCTGTCTCGCTAACGCTCGCCAGCAAATATGTATACTTTTCATGTCATTAGCCTATACATAGTTAATAAAGGGAGATGGTAGGCCAGTAAACATCAAACTGAAGCAAACAAACAGGTTAAAGTGTATATGACAGATTTTTTTATTTGCACGAGAAAATTTTCACAATTGACTGATAAGAATAGCAAAACAATTATTTCGATAGCGATTTTCCTGGCCAGTGTTTCAATGTACCAAAGGCGTCAAATTTCACTTCCGGTGGGGTACAAAACCGCGAGACCAAAACCAGGAGACTGGCAATGATTGTGACGTCATTTCAGGACTCGAAGCTTTGCGAAAAACAGATTTCTCCCAACCTCGTCCCCAGGGCCTTCTCCCGACGATCCGCCATTTTGAAAATCGTCGAGGAGAAGGCCCTGGGGACGAGGTTGAGATTTCTCCGACATTTTCTGATTTTGAGCTAATAAATTCGCTAAAAAATGGTACAAAAGTGCACTGTTTATAAGAAAATAAGAAAATGTCGGAGAAATCTGTTCAGTTTTAGCAATCCTCTCACTCGCGTTCACGGCTTCGCAACCAAACCAAATGCACTCGCGCGCGAGGTTTCAGTGTAGAGCAGGAGCCATAATCGGGGACGGAGACCGTAAGCGCGCGCCATTTCTAGTATTGGGGTTGGCGCCATGATATGGGACAATTTTTCTATTTTTAGAACAAATTGCGCCATCACCTGCGGCACACGCGCGTACATTGCTGCGAGGATTTTCGCGAATGTCGCGCATAGGAAATGGCGTCCGAAATCGTTTATGCTTTTGGCCCACAACTCAACGCCTTTATCTGTTTATGGCTGTTGGAACTTTGCTTAGTATTTTCGCCGTACGTTGCTCCAGTTTGAGTGAAGACAGTGCCGAATTTAGGTATGTCTCGCTTTATATCGCAGATCAAGTTGAGTTCCGCTGCTCCTTTTACAAGAACTTCAGTTTACTCCAATCTAAATTTCACATATGAAGAAGATTAACAGCTTTAATTTTCCATAACACAGAAAACAAACTAGTTGGATATGTTTGGATATAGCAGCGTTTAGGCCCAATAAGTGACAATAGGTCTTATGTCCGTAGATGCTGCTTAGTTTGTTTGTGTAAAAATCCAATAATTTGTCTGTTGTCGATGAGTAAGCGGAGCGCCCGTCGATGCGTGTTTTGCACAGCTAGTAAAACATGACAAATTGGACTTCGCACTTTGGTGTGAAACGTATATCGAACTCATATAATATCTCTAGGTTTTGAATATGTTTAAGGTTGATTAATGTTTGAGAACATATTAAAAGCTTAGCTGAAAATATGTGAAAACAGCAGAAATAATCAGAAAAGTTACGATGACGCTTGTAATCAAAACTCGAATAAAGATTTCGATTGAGTCAAAACTCCTTGTCTGTTTTATTTTCGCAGCGTAAAGTTTCACTATGTGAAAGAAACACACATGATGTTAGTAGCCTTTTGGCGAACGTTGGTGAAAATTGTTGTAGTATCTCAGCACAAAAGACGACGAAACAAATCTTTTTCACGATTTTGCTTGACTGAATCTGAAGCTGACACCGACTCGGACTTGAAAGTGCACGCGCTGCACTATGCAAATGAACTACTCGTACGCGTCAGATTTGCCTTTCGAAAACTTTTGCAAACTCACCACACGAGCAGAGGCAACAAAAAACTTTCAAAAACAGGTTTTGGTTATATGGCAAACTCACAAATTAACTCGATACCGGAGTAAACACTTTTCTTACTGAGAACTTTTCTCTACAGAACAAACACAAAATTTTACGCGTATAACTAGCCGGCGAGCGGATTTTATTCATTCACAGCGCGAAATTAAAGAGATTCTCGACCCTTAAAACACACCTTTTCCATTAAATCAGAGCATAAAAGTACATAGAAGAGCCCTGGTTCCTCTTCTCTGCCTTATTCCCTGCCATCGCTGTGAAAAATCGGCAAGAGAATCTCGCAACTCTCACCATTTCATCACACAACGTGACAACATCCACGCGAGAGCCCAAGACACGTGCGTGGATCAGCGCGGATATATGACGTCAAGATGGCGCAATTTGTTCTAAAAATAGAAAAATTGTCCCATATCATGGGTCCACGCGCATCTCAAGACTTACGGTCTCCGTCCCCGATTATGGCTCCTGTGTAGAGTCAACACCCAAAATAGCAGACAAAAACACACAAAAAAGACCTTAATTTTTTAAGTATATTTTGGGTGCCGGAAATAGCTAGGCAATTCTGCCGATACACCAAATCTCCTGGCATGGGTAATTTATTCTGGTTAAAAGAAATTTGGTATAGTCCCCACGGGTCAATGAAAATTTGACCTCGGTGAAGTTTGAACCCACGACCTTCGGATAAAATCTACTGGATCCACTGGATAGCGATTTAACCAGCGGATAGTGTTATCCCGCCTTCGAACAACCAGAGCCAGGTGGTGAGGCGACCAGATGCTTTTCAGTTTTCGTAAGTCTCGAAACATGTCTCCGAAGATTAAAAGCTTCGCCCGGTTGCCTAACACCGATGCCCAGTCTTCGTCATCCAGGTGGAATATTCCTGAAAGTCGGTAGACTGGGCTCTAGGCTCGAGTTTGACACTAATGGCGGCCTGCATGAAGTTGTGGTCTTCTGGTTTATCAAGGTAAGAGAGTCTATAGGGAATCCTTGTTTCTAATATTTGTCTCATTGGCATAAGCACTTCAGTTTCGGCTAAACTCCAGAATACCCAGACACTTATTATCTAAATAAGAATAGCAACAATTGTTATATACGTACCTCGTTGTTCAAAGCGCAGCCTCACTAGGGTCTGCCGGATTATGCCGGCATAATTTTGAGCATAGTATTATATCTGGAGCATCAGGCATAATGCTGGCATAATTCTAATATTTTTGGAGCATAATGCCTCTGTTTCTGAAAAGTGTGAGAGGTGTATGCAAATTTTGCCAACAACTCGCTCTAGAATGTACAAAGTTGATGAAAGTGGGAGTATTTTTGGAACTTGATATCTTAGACTCTTACCTAGTGCATTTTTTCAGGCTTCCGAGCTTGTATATAGTTCGTGGATTTGCATTATTGGCACTTGCTCATGAAATGTTTAACTGAATAATTATTTTCTAGCATTTCTGTCAAAATTGAAAGACTGGGAATATTTATTAATAGGTACGAGCCTATGGGGGGTGGGGTGGAAGTGTCATTTTAGTCCGGCATAATTTGAGCATAATACCTCCAGCCAAGCATAATTTGGAGCATAATACCCTGGTTTCATGGGTGTGATCCGAAAGCACAATACTCTATTTTTCGAGCATAATCTGTCAGACCCTAACCCACTCATGTAAATAAAGAGGTTGGGTATTCTGCAGTTTCAGTTTGTGATGGAGCTATAACATTATCAGTTCTGAATAGTGTCATATATAGTTCGATTAACTCTACCAATCAATAATGTCATGAGCCCCTTGCGGTATTGAATACTTTTTGTGTAACATGCTTTTGGCACCCAGTTTTTGAAAGAAAATGTATTGAGTATTACCGGTAAGTTTAATCATCTCTTTAGCTGCCTGGAGTCAACTGGAGTCAATTCATATCTAACATGTTTCCTTAGTGTGCAAAAGTGTATGCCAGGTACAAAAATTTAATTTAAATGATGTCAGCATAACCCCCGGTTTTGGATGTTTTTTTATGCGATGCTGAGTGAAGGATAGAAATTAAAACAATAGCCTCCATTTGGCGGGAAAATATGCTAGGATATTTGTCTGCGGACATTATATGTTCGGAAAAGTGAATAGTTTTCCGAGAGCGTAGCTTGAGGAAATCTGTGGGATGCAAGGAACAGATAATGTCCAAGGACAAATATCCAAGCATGTTTTCATCCCAAACGGAGGCTATTGTGTTTATTATCCTTCAAATCTTTTTCGCAACGTGCACAGTTTTGAAACTTGGGGGATATTCTCGGATATTCCCCAGTTTTAGCAGGGGTATGTTCGATCATGTGATGTATTTAGACCAATCGCATGCAAGCAAAAAGATTTAATGGATTATTAGACCTGATATCTTTTCATCTGACTCATGAAAGAGAACAATTAGAGTCTGCGTTTAAATTACATTGATAATGTGGAATACTATAGGCAGCAAGATGTAGGTCGTGCTACATAACTTAAAGGGGTAGAAAAATGTGCCAAAAGTGCCAAAAGTACTTTTGAAATTGCTAAAGAACAGATTGCAGTTGCAGACTACAATAAGGCATTCAAGCTGTTGTACCTTAATAAGGCCTGCATTCAAAATGGAAGACTTGTTGCTTTTGAGAAGTCGGCACAATTTCTGAGTTACTAGTAATAGATAACTGTTAATTAATTCATTGCCAGGTGATATAATTGTGCCTGTTTGAAAACAGTTACTGAGACTGCATTCAATTGTGGTGGCTTGGCAGGCTAAAACTTGTGTTCCCATTTCCAATGCTGCAAGCAACCAGTCCAACTCAGTGTTCTCCCTACATGTAGCTTTTATTCACTGACACAGTGATCCCAGTCAGGGAGTGAACGTTGATCCTAATCTGTGCCAGGATTCAGCAGTTAATTCTTTAGTGCTCCTGCAACTATGTCTGTCACATTTATGTGCTCTGTCCGATTAAGTCATAAACATAAACATTCTTGACACCTCATTAGAATTTATTTTAATTTTGAGTTTGACTGAATTTTCTGAAATGCAAAAACTACTTGATATGTAGTGTAGGCATGGTGTGCAATAGTTTACCAACTCCATGGAAGTCAGAAGTTTATATGGGACTTCCATATAGGTGCTTGTTTGGTTTGTGAATTAATTTTGCAGCATGCTGTTTTGCTGCTTTTAAGAATTGAGAGCAAATGCACAGAAAAATCGAGCAAAATACAATAAGCATGGCCACAGTAAAAAATTAAACCAATGTTGATGTTCAATTTTTAACAAGGTATTAATGAGTTTTCAAAGGTTTGGGGATTTCTTTATCAAAATACAGCCGAATGTTCAAATCATGTGAGATAATTGATTTTTGCAGTCTCACTGGGAAAAAATAGCGGAAGAATTAGCATAAATTGACAGTTACAATTAAGTCTTTGAGTACTGGTTGTTTGTGCTCTAAGGCCGCAATGCATTGTTTTGCCAGACTTTCAACATGGCTGAAGATTGTTGTGATGCAAGTGGTTTTTTGTTGTTTATCTGTGTTTATTGTTTTCTTAGCTTTCGCTCACCTTTTCTATAGAAAAATGTTATATTTTGAAAGTTTTTAGAGTAGCTAGGTCAGATTTTGGTATTGACATTCTTACATTTAGAGGTTGTTAAGGTATCTTATCCCATTTCTCGCACGAGGTAAAATTCTCTCATTTTTGTCTTTGTCTGGTAGGTCAAAACTTCTGTCCGCTCCGGCTTTCAGGTGCTGGTGGTTGGCCTAAAAGTACAATGAGACAAAAGATTAGATGTTTTCCTACATGGCAAACATAATGCATCAGCAGATTTTTGCCATTGCAACTAAATGAAAATTTCCTTTTTACCTGCTGTCCTGTTGAGATCACACATGTGGGTTGAGCACTTACATTTCACATTTTTCAACTCTGTTTGAAAATTTTATTTTTTGCTCACAAGAGATTTAATTCTGTGTATTTCTAGAACTGGAAAAACCCTATTTAAGACAATACATTCCCATAAATTATCAACTAAACGTCGAAACTGGTTCAGTGTTTTGTTTGTACTGTAGTACTGATTCTGATGTCACAGTAAGTGGTAGTTCTTTAAGTACCCTATGGCCTTTCAAATATTTTTCTGCCTCTTTCATCTGTTGTTTTTGACTGTAGCGAAGAGATACAAGGAACTAGTATCTTTGGTCTGTAAATTTTTAGGTCCAGTTCTACCCCAGTGGAAGCTCATGAGGCAATAATGGTTTCCTACCGTGTTGCTATTGAACTTTGTTTGTTTTATACTATTTTCATGATTGTACAACACAAGTCATATTGGAATGTCTCATTCTAAAGCTGTATCTGTAGGTACACAGTTAGTTTATCATCTAAACTTTTTTGGGAGGATTGGGAAGTTCAGTAACTGGTGCAAAACTCCAGTTTAGTTCACATAAGTTATATTCATTATGTGCAAAATCTGCTTAGCATTGGTGGTAGGTCCTGGCTACTGGCCATTGATCAATAATGTCACATTGTAAATGAATTTGTATCATGAAATATGTGACACAATGTCTGTTGACATTTTTTATTTAATATAGTTATTCAATAATCTCAAATAACTATTGCTTGATTTTCAATTTTCTTTATCTTCTAACCCTAATTATTCATGATCTATGAACAATAAGGGTTAAGAGACAAAGGAATTTGATTTTTACAGGCAAATTCATGGAGTACTGGACTTAAAACGGATACCAAAATGTTTTACTTTCTTGGTCATATTGCAAGGGTGCGGTCCAGTGATAAGTTGAAAGCCAGACCTGATCAATGCCTTGAATCAAACCAGCAAATAATTTTATCTAATAGTTTCCCTAAAGCTGTTTGCTCAAACCTCATGAATAACAGACCAATTTGGAAGAGAATAATAATTCTAGATTCAACATAATAACTGGCATTGATCATCCTTAGTTTCGAACAGCATCTTTGAACATTTGATTGATGATGTGAATCGGCCACTGTAAAGAGATTGCAAAGCTAACGTTTTGAGCGTTAGCCCTTTCTTCGGATCTCTTCTCAGCCCTCCAGAAAATACAGTATGAAAGAGCTTTTCGGCTTCTGAGCCCAAATTAAAAGACCTTGGGTTCTCAGCCCTGCTAATTGCACTCTGGGAAATAAAATGCAATAAAATCTGCTTGGCTTCACAGTCCAAATTGGGGGCGGAACAAAGCCGTGTACTAGCACGTGAAAGATGACGAGCAAGCTAAACAAAATACAAAAACATGCCGAGACGGAAAGAAAAGCAGTTAAACGACAAAATATGCAGCAACGAACAAAACAAACCGAAAAATAAAGAAGGAAACTATAAAAACAACTTGAAGATGCAGAAAGATAGCGAGAGGCGAAGACTAGGTGTGCAACAGGAAGACAAGCGAAACATCCACAAACATCCGAAATGAACAGTAACAAATGGCGAGAAAAGTCAGCACTAAACAAAGCAACGAAAAACCCTGCAACTGTTGGTCAAGAACTGCAGCCTGGGCGGCCTCAACGCCTTAAACGGCCAGAGCTTGAGGAACCGTTCATCCGTCATAGAAGCAAATTATTAGAGCAAGCAAAGGATTAGGTGCTTGGAGCACGCTAGTTAAGTGAAAGTGATATGAAGACATTATGGAGTCAGATCTTATACTCGCTCTGCAAGGGACTGGTGCGAATACCTCTGTTCAACTTGAAACAAAGGTTCGCTTTGCTGGATATTTCTGTGCATTTGCTCTTAAGGCTTTGGAGTGTTCCAAATATTTTATGTCTGTGATTACGGAACCACATCTGAGTGGGGATTTAAAGTGATAACATTGATAAGAAGCAAAAGTATCTTGATTAATAAACTGATGCGTCGAACTGTAAAACTCTCCCTTAAATCAATTTACTTTCGATAAAGAACTAAGTTGGTAGAGAGTAGATTGCAAAAGGCTTTACCACTAATAGCAAATGCTACCTGTTTCGCCCCCATTCGAGTTTGCACCCACCGACTTCGCATCCCTGAAGTCATGATAAACTTTCTATTTAGAGTTTGCCTTAACCTCCAATGGATTAAAAACGAGAAATAAATGTTTTTTCACATCTTGTTTCTTTTGGTCAAAATATTGTCTATTTTTTCAGATTTTTCAGATTATGTCTAGAATATTGTCTTTTATGCTCAGTAGACGGAAGAAATTTTTAGCTGTTGATCGCTAGTAGAGTCAAAGTACGAGCGAACTCTCTTGAATACATAACCTCAACTAATTCAATTGCCACTTGCCTTAAAAACAACGGGTGTATTTCTCTAGCAAAACAAAAATTCTGACTCTTGAATCTTACAAGATTAAGTAAACGAGGTATTCCCACACCCTTTGCCGCTCTCTCAATCTTACTCCCTCGACAAGTGCCACTGCTATAACGACCAATGACTTAACCTTTGTGTTTCCCATAGGAACCTCCTTGACAGTGGTGTTAACAATACTACCTGGGGTACCAAGTGCAACACGCTCTATAAATTGTTCTTCGACGTACAGTGGTACAACGTTTAAGCCAACTAAACTCGTCTGACCAAGACGAGAACGAAGATGCAAGAGATGGCACATGAGTGCGAGCATTGTGGCAAGTTCTTTAACTCGTCATCAGCTTTCAAGCAACATGAACGAATTCACACAGGAGAAAAGGCGTATACATGCAAACATTGTAATAAATGCTTTAGCCAATTAGGACATTGCAAGGAACATGAACGAACTCACACAGGAGAGAAGCCATACAAATGCAGGCATTGTAAAAAATGTTTCAACCGATCAGGACATTGCAAGGAACATGAACGAACTCACACAGGAGAGAAGCCATACAAATGCAGGCATTGTGAAAAGCGCTTTAGCCAATCAGCATCTTGCAAGAATCATGAACGAACTCACACAGGAGAAAAGCCATACAAATGCAGGCATTGTAAAAAATGTTTCAGCCGATCAGGACATTGCAAGCAACATGAACGAACTCACACAGGAGAGAAGCCATACAAATGCAGGCATTGTAAAAAATGTTTCAGCCAATTAGGAAATTGTAAGCAACATGAACAAACTCACACAGGAGAGAAGCCATACAAGTGCAGGCATTGTAAAAAATGTTTCAGCCAATTAGGAAATTGTAACAAACATGAACAAACTCACACAGGAGACAAGCCATACAAATGCAGGCATTGTAAAAAATGTTTCAGCCAATTAGGAAATTGTAAGAAACATGAACGAACTCACACAGGAGAGAAGCCATACAAATGCAGGCATTGTAAAAAGTGCTTTAACTGGTCAGCAAATTACAAGAAACATGAACGAACTCACACAGGAGAGAAGCCATACAAATGCACGCATTGTTATAAGTCCTTTAATTGGTCAGCAGCTTGCAAGCAACATGAACGAACTCACACAGGAGAGAAGCCATACAAATGCAGGTATTGTAAAAAATGTTTCAGCAAGGTAGGAGATTGCAAGCGACATGAACGAACTCACACAGGAGAGAAGCCATACAAATGCAGGCATTGTGAAAAGTTCTTTAGCCGTTCATCAACTTGCAAGCGACATGAAGGAATGCACACAAGGGACAGCGTTTTTAGAAAGAACCAGCATGATCAGACGTGGTTTCAACTAAAAAGACACCATCGGGAGTCATCTTCGACTGAGGGTGACAAACAATCTGGTATGTTGTTCTCTTTATTGACTGAAGAAAATTCAAGGGAAGTTGATAGCCACACCTGTTGGATTTGTCAGGAGGAATTTAGCAGCAGGGCATATCTCATCAAACATTACGATGATCATATGAGAACGCATTCTGATGTATAAATGGTAATCTCGCCCTCGATTTTTTTTTGTGGTCGTTTTTATTGTTTTTAAATGTATATCGAGGTCACTGCAACATGTATGGTATTCTCAATTAACTCAGTCCTTAAAGTGTTTTGATTTGTTTTTTTAAAAGTGTCAAAACATAAGAGTCAAATCGCTGAAAATATAGTTATTAGGAGTTTTATTTCATATAACCAGTTGGAACAAAATGTGAATCCCAGAAAAACAGTGTCGTATGTTACAGTGGCATGCTATTATTCTAAATAACTGTCTGGTTCATGCTTTACGATAACGACATAAAATTCTCTCGCTCTCATTGGCTAATTTCTACTGTCAGTAAGCGGACAGATGAATGAATTTATGATTTATGCGATGCGTCAACAAGCGAGAGCGGACAATTTGGCAATTTTTATCGTAAAAAAAGCAAATAGATGTCAGTTTTTCACGCGTCTGTCCTGTGTTTGAGTATTGACAATGAATTTCAAAGTAGTTTGCGGATCCACTCGACCATCGCGTCAAGGATCCGCAGCTACTTTGACAATGTTTATGACGAACTTCATGATCAACAGCAGGACAGACACATGAAAAACTGACTTCAGTTTGTTAATTTTATCGATACAACGACAGGAGCTGGAATTCAATTAATTTGTTTTTGATTTATTTTCTTATAATTTTTATCACAATTCCTTTTGATCTCTCACCCTTTTTTTTGTCCACACAGAAGAAGCCTTGCCGTTCTTTCAAAGTGTACAAGTCCGGCACTAAAATTAAATTTCTCTTATACCCTTTAAAAGTCGACACTGTAATTATGGCCGTATTGAACTTTGGTAGTTTTGTAAACAAGAGTGATTATATGGTTAAAACTTATGAATGCAACTAGAGACTATCGCCTTGTTGATATTTTATTTTTATATCAGTGAGGTTTTCGTGGTCAGAATGTCCAATGGAAACTTCGTCAAGGTTTGGTTTGCGTTGTGTATGCGGTGGTTAGTTATTACTTAGGAGTGTTTGATTGTTTGTGAGAATTTTAATGGTGGTTACGTTTATTCCAGTTGGGTTTAGCAAGATTAACACAACTGATTCGATTTAGGTCTTGCAAACCTGGTTTTGTAGTCCAATTGTCATGTTAATGTTAAGTAAGAAAGACACGTCCCGTTCCTGGTTCCTGCCTGCCATATTAAAGCGTCATCCCCTTAGATCGCAAATTAAAATAAGCTTTGATTCCGAGCGCTAAATCAACTCAGTAAGCTTAAGCAGGACCCGGACAGCAATTTAATAATTACTTTAGGTTGATTTGTCAATGTACATTGATTTATTTTAGTGAAAGTGGTTCATTATGCCAAATATTTCCGGAGAAAACTTTTCCATCAAGGTTGTGTTAAAGACCCAGTATTGACCATGATGGTTTTAGCACGTCTGTAATTTTTTTAACGTCCGTGATTACGAGGTTTCTATTGTTTTCCAATGCACAGCATGCAATGCATACTGGCCAAAACTGGTTCTTTAAAAGTAGTTTGGTTGGTGTTTAGTAGTTTTGTGTTGAACAAAGTAGTTTGATTCTACGTCAAAATCGTTTTACTGTTTGTTCTTCTGTTAATGAAGGTTTAGTTTCATTGACATAAGTGGTTCAATATAAAATAAGGTGGTTTTGTTAATAAACATCCTTTTTTTCTAATTGGTGTCACCTTTACGTCGAAAAGAACTATTTTTATAATATCTTTACCTTTTAATTCATTAGCCTGTACATTGCTTATAGAGGAAGATGGTTAGGAAAGCCACTAAACATCAAACTGAAGCAAACAAACAGGTTGAGGTCCTGAGGTCATGACCCTGTACATCTTTTGTTGTATGCTCGTTGAGTATCCATGAATGACATAATCGCAATGCTTCTCTTGGCTAGTTATACGAGCAGACATACCCGCCCTTTGTATTTTGGCAGGTTTCAGTTTAGAGTCAACACCCAAAATAGCAGACAAAAGCATACAACAAAGACCTTAATTTTTTTTAGTATATTTTGGGTGCTGGAAGTAGCTAGGCAATCCTTCTGCCGATACACCAAATCCCCTGGGTAATTTATTCTGGTTAAAGGAAATTTGGTATAGTCCCCACGGGTCAATAAAATTTCTCCTCGGTGAGGTTTGAACCCACAACTTTCGGATAAAATCTGCAGGATCCACTGGATAGCGATTTAAACAGCCTTCGAACAACCGGAGCCAGGTGGTGAGGCGATCAGATGTCTTTCAGTTTTCTTCAGTCGCTTCGCCCGCGGCCGGTTGACTAACAGCGATGCCCAGTCTTCCTCACCCAAGTGAAATATTCCTGAAATGTTCCTGAAATGTCGATAGACTGGACTCTAGGCTCGAGTATGACACTGTAATGGCGGTCTGCATTTGTGGTTGAAGTTGTCAGTGGTCGTCTGGTTTATCAAGGTAAGCGAGTCTATAGGGGAATCCAACAGAATTCGGTTTCGGCTAAACTCTAGAATACCCGGCCACTTATTAGCATCTCATTGAATATTGTTATATACGTACCTCGTTGTTTAAAGCGCACCCACACATGTAAATTTTAAAGTGGCCGGGTATTCTGCAGTTTCAGTTTGTGATGGAGCTACAACATTATCAGTTCTGAATATTGTCATATATGATTCGATTAAATCTGCCAATCAATATTGTCATGAGCCTTATGCGGTATTAAATACTTTTTGTGTAACACGCTTTTGCAGCCCAGTTTTTGAAAGAAAATGTATTGAGTATTATCTCTTTGGCTGCATGGAGTCAATTCATATCTAACATGTTTCTTTTGCAAAGACATAGGCCATGCAGTTACTAAAATTTAAACAATGATGTCAGCATAACCCACGTTTTCGGATGTTTTTTTCTTGTCATGCTGCGTGAAGGATATATAAACAATAGCCTCCATTTGACACAAAAATATGCTAGGATGTTTGTCCGCGGACATATCTGTTCAGAGAAGTGAACAGTTTTCTGAGAGTGGAGCTCGAGGAAAACTGTGGGCTACAAGGAGCAGATAATGTCCAAGGACAAATATCTGAGCATATTTTTGCCCCAGACGGAGGCTATTGTGTTTATTATCCTTCAAATCTTTTTCGCAACGCACACAGTTTTAAAAATTGGGGGATATTCTCAGATATTCCCCAGTTTGTGTGCAAGTGAAAAGATTTGATGGATTATAAGACCTGGGCCCGGTTGTTTGAAGGTTGTATAACGCT
>JAHPZR010054282.1:0-12632 GCA_019787425.1 Platygyra sinensis | reverse complement strand
GGGGGGTCACCGACTTCGTTTCAGAGAGAACATGCACGGAAAAACACCTAAATCTGAGTAAATCGGGCTTCGTTAGCGAAGAAGACCAAAGTGGCTGCAAGTATCAAAATATTGCAATTAGAGCTTTGAAGGGAAGTGTTCTCTGCCAAATATGGTTTGAATGGACCTATTAAGCGAATTTAGTCAACTGGTGAGGTTCCTCAAAGAAAAAGTTTGCATTTAGCGACCATAGTTTCACGCGCCTTGCAGCCGCAAGATGGCAGGATTCCATGTCCCTTGGACAGAAATCTTTAAATTTTTTTAACTTCCCACATTGATTTTTTGTTCATTTTTGACAAAGTGGAGATATTGTAAATAAAATCTGTTTCTGAAAAGAAAAGTAGGGGTCACCGAACATCCAAGATCGTTAAATCCAATCAAAGCTATATGAATGCCCATCTGCCCTATCATTGTTCATTTTAGTAATTAGTGCGCGCGCTCGATGCATGACGTGGCATGTGAATTTGCGTGCGCAGTAAGGATGCGCAGAAACAATTAGTGCGAAACGTTCTTAAAGCGACATCAAATGTGGTTTATCTAGTGCCAGATCTCCATACAGCTCCACCACGTGCCTGTGCCCAGTCCCCTTACTGTTTTCACGTTCACCACATTCTTCTCCGACCGCCATGATGGATAGTATATTATTTGTGACAATCCCTCTTCATTTCACGCTCGTTAAATAATAAATGGGGACATACGACTGCGGCTGAGCATGTTGGAAGTGCAAAAACATGGGATTAGGGAAGAAAAAGTGCAGAGACCTTCGGATGGCAAGTGCAAAAGGGAGGGACGCGGCTGCCACGAGCCAAAGGATTCTTTCGCAAACTGAGCAGAAATGAGATGCTCTTATTCGAGCTTATACCGTACTCCCGTTGTAAGAGACTGGCCTGGATAGTTCGGTAATAGCGTCAAACCTTCGACGGTAATATCGAGTTTATTTATCTAGTAGAATTACGTTTTTCCCTGATAAAACAAGCGCTCGAACATCAACAGTAATCCTCGGCAGTTGTGAATTTAGTCTCTTCACGGTCAAATGAATTTATCATCATATGGTGGAAAATAACAACGGTAAGAGATTTTTCCTTTGTTTCTATGTATGAGTTTAATTTTTGAATAGGCCGACCCATCAAAAGCTGTGTATCAAAATCAAATTATTTTGCAATGAATTAACCTTATTTAAACTTACTTCGTTCGCGCTCTGGGAAAAATACAGTTCTTTCCAGAAACGAATTTTTTAATTTGATCAAGCCTACTATGGATCAAATGAGGTATTTTTGCTACAAGACCTCTCATCCCACCCCAGATATCACAAGCACAATATAATGTAAACTTTGAACAATTTTTATTTTGAGTAATGTTACACGGAACCTTGTTTGCTGTAACGTCCAGCCTTGTTCCTTGCGAGATCGTCGCACCGTGGATGAGCTCACAGTAACGCCACACTTTTCCAGCTTCTTTTGTATCTGGCCACTCGTCATTTTGTCGTTCTTGCGCATTTGTTGGTCTATAAAAGCTTTTGCTTCTGTAGACAACTTTGACGGTCTTCCTGAGCGCGGTAAATTGGCCAGAGTGCCGGTGGTCTGTAGCTTCTGTACGATGCGCGCCACATTAGGAAAGCTGACGCTTAAACCTTCACGTTTTAAGACCTTAAATATCCCAGCTGGGTGGAGGCCTTCCTTTTGAAGAAG
This sequence comes from Platygyra sinensis, assembly GCA_019787425.1. Lineage (NCBI taxonomy): Eukaryota > Metazoa > Cnidaria > Anthozoa > Scleractinia > Merulinidae > Platygyra > Platygyra sinensis. The sequence goes on along the minus strand of JAHPZR010054282.1, from coordinate 10,905 downwards.
CTCAATTCGAGTTCTCGTGTACATTGACACTTTAGGCATGGTTAACTGTGATAGCTTGAAAGCCGAACTGACCAAAACACACAACTTTTCACTATGGTAACATATAAACAATGCCAAGGTTGCGCAGGGCCTGGGTTCATTATGGCCGCACCGCGAGTTGCATTTCTTGTTCAAAGAAAACAGGTTGGCAAACAAACCATTTGAGCTTGCAAGCTTTAAGACTAACAAACAAAGTGATAACAGCTTTCTATGGACATAAGCAAGGTAAGTTTTTGAAATATTATTATCACTCACGATGGTATTAAGGTTTCCATCGCTCACATTCTTGTTTTGCTCTGGCTTTATAATTCATCTTTCAACTGGAAATCGACGGCAAACTTAACGGACAGAGAGAATTTTCGCGAGAAGTTTCGAAGGAAAATTCGAGTAGAACGAATTTGCGCTCGAAAAAGCGGGCCAAATTATCGGTAGACACGAACTACCGCCCGAAAATTCGCGTTGACTACAACAATGAGCAACGGGAAAATGCGTCGAATTTTCTTCGAACTTTCGCGGCAAACAAGACTTCGCCATTTTTCGTCGAAAAGCCCAGAAATTCGCGAATTTCGTCGAATTACGCTCTCATTACTTTTGCACAATACTGTATGATCTCAAAATGACTACAGTACCATCAATGAACACTCCACGTTGTTTCTCTGAGAACTTTTTCTATAATATTGCTTGCAGAATGGTGGACGTTATGTAATTGAAGCAGAAGTGAAGCCACCTGGTTGCATGCATTTAGCAGAAACAGCTGCTGTTGACTGTGCTGGGAATGCTCTACCCTCCTATGCTGGAAAATTTATTTTTCTCCTTCCAGCTAACGTCTCCAGCATCTTCCACATTAACATCAAGTTTAAATCAGTTGCTGGAAATGAACTGCTTTATGAAGTTCAAACCTGCGTCCTCACTCATTATGAACCAAATCATTTGTTTGATTATTGGGATGGTCACTCTCTGCCTGTAGTGGACTTACCATTTGCTAAAAAACAGCTTGTGGGTAAGTTTTCAGTTGTCTTGCATAGATTACATACATGTCTAGATGATAATGCCATCCTAGTTCATGTTCATCTGGGTGCTACGTAATGTGAGGGTAGTACAGGGGTGTTCTTGTGATGTATGATAAGCTGAATATCTTTTCCGTGGAACATTGAATTTAAGAAAATTATTGTTCATGATCTGTGACCTGAAGGTTTTGTGTGACCTGTGAAGAACCTTAATTATCAACTGATATTCGTGATTTCACCACTCAACCCTGTGTGATTTTGAGATGTGTGTCCTCCGAATAGTCGTCTATCAAGAGTAACCTAGACATGTGATTTGCAATATGTAGCCTTGGCTTAACCTTCCACAATTTTTCTTTCTTTAAACACTTCCTAGTGTAAGAATGAGTTATTAAATAGAGTACTACTTGCTCATTCTCATGATTTGGGAAAAAGAAAAACTTATGTCTGTGATCCGTTATCGTCAATTTTTTCCATTCATGAACCATGCCCTAGATCCCCCCTGTACAGCCCTCTAATGTGCTCATTGAAAAAATTTTTATCAAAACTTGAATTTATTCTTATCACGATGGACAAGTTACAGTCAAACTAAGTGAAGCCTGCCCCTCAAGATTGCATTAATGAACTGATTATTTGAAACTTAAACCCGCTAGTCGTTTTAAGAATGCAATAATGAATTGATTATTCGAATATTGAACTCGCTCACTCGATCCAAGAATACGGCTAACGGGTTCTGTTTTCGAAAAATCAATTCACTGTTGCAGCTATGAAACCTACTAGTCTTTTCTAGAATGCAATAGTGAATTGATTTTTCGAAATGGAACCCGTTAGCCGTATTCTTGGATCGAACGAGCGAGTTGAATATTCGAATAATCAATTCATTATAATAATTGCATTATTGAAACGACTTGTGGGTTCAAGTTTCAAATAATCGGTTCATTAATGCAATCTTGAGGGTACGCTTCACTTACACTGTAGTTTGACTGTAAAGTGTTTATTTAATCTTTAGTAATTCCTGTTCATTAGCTTTTCTGTTTGACAGCTACTATAATTAGTAACAATTACCGTATTGAGGTTTGAATGTATGGTGCCAAAATCTTCTGAGGTTGTCTGCTGAAGAAGAAACTCTGTTATTTGTATATGCACAATTTATTATGACTGTATTTAAATTAAGTTTACCTCTGATATTGAAATACAAGTGATTGAAGTATCACATGATGATTCGTAACAGTAAGTTTGACTACAAATATTATTAACACTGTAGTATTGTATGGTAAATAATCTGTATGACTTATACATTCACCAGCTGCTCTTGGTTTTTTTCAGGTATCCTTGGAACTCCTGAAGGTCAGAAAGCTATTCGGTATTTTCAGGATTTAGTGGAAAATGGTAATTAAGTTACACACTGTAGTACAAATGAAGAAAACCTTACAATCATGGAATAAAGTGTATGTGATAAATTTGGTTTTTAATTCAAAATTGTTGACTTGACATAACTCATAACCCAGTGAGTGTCATTAGGTTAAATAATAATTGGTTTTATTGATTTCCATAACCCTATAATGCACAGCAGCAGTCATTAGGTTAATAATTATTGGTTTTATTGATTTTACTGACATTATGACTTTTTCGTTGTGTCAGGTGCTTACCAATGTTTCAAACGGGACCAGCTTCATCTTATTCAACATTCTTGTGCACCTGGAACCTCAGAAGCATTGTACAAGGATTTGCTCCTTGCAGTTCGACTGGAGGTATGTACATGTACATGTAATGAGTTTTACAGCACCAGTGGTGATTTGTAATTATTGTTACTTTAAAATATTAAAATTTGTTCTTTGTCCTAATATTGTTTATCTTGTGCAAACATTCAAAATAACTACTGGCGTATAAGCCGCACTCACAGATAAACTCAAATTTTGGAAAAAAATTTGGAAAGAAATTAAAATAAATTGAAAGTGGAGTCTTAAGAAAGATTTCAGTTAGGTACATTCATTGTTTCCTCTGAAAGTTTCTAATTGAACGGGCCAGCCTGTGCATTAGCTAACTAACATTTAAACAGAGAATACTAAAACTTACCTATAATTTTAGCTCTGTAATGGTATGAAAATCCGACTTAGACATAAATTTGATCTTTCTCTGGTATTTTTAATCCATTATTTTTCATTATGTCGACAGTTTCTCGATAGAATTTACATTGATAGAACAACATGAACACTTTGGTTTCGGTTTGTTCGTTCGTTGTTAGTAACCAGGCAATTGATCAGAAGTTGGGAGTACTGGGAACAATGCAGTTTACCATACGTATTTTCGCTCGCTCGTTGAGGGATTCCTATCATTTTGCTACACAGGTCTATTGAGATTGTAAAATTTCTGCTGAAAGGTGTTAATTTATGCACATTTATGGCATGGTCTTCAGATGCTCTTGCAGATAAGCTGCATCCCTGATTTGATTAGAAAATTTGGAACAAAAAGGTGCGGCTTATACGCCGGTGTTTACGGTACTACTAATACAAGTACTTTACCTATGTAATATCATAGTTTTTCATGGTTGGATACATGTGTAAAATACACTAAATTTTGAAAGCTTAATCGCCATTCCGGCTAGTAACCCTAAAAATGCACTGGTCCAGATTAGTTTTCACTCGCCCAAAAGTTTACCATTTCACCAAAAACTTCCTTGTCTTGTTCTTCTCGCATTCCTTTGAATCACAGGTGGCTTTCGGGGTTTTTTCTTTCTTATTTCCTTTTCAACAACTTTCGAAACTCCGGATATATACTTCCACATTTTGGCAAGGAATCACTTCACATTTTCCAACTTACCAGAGGAACACGCATTGATCAAAAACAATTCGCTTGCAATGTTGTCGAGTACGTGGTATACATAGACCGTGAAAAATTCTAGTTTAAGACCTTAAACCCCAAGAAATCACAACAGAGGCACTTACTTTATATTTCAAATGGTTTTTTTTTATTGACAAATCTTTGTGACACCCCTGCAGTTCGCGGCCAAACGTGTCTTCTTTCCAGGGGCGGTTCCAACTTGGGCACCATGTTTACCTGATCACCGATGGCTCGACAGTGACCAGCAGAATCACGTGTTATGTGATTATTACTACGAGGAAGCCATTGTTTACTAATAATTTCTTGCAAAGCCCAATGTTGTGTTTCAGCACCAATTTATTGGACAGTTTTGAATATGAAACACCATATCTTTTAGATGGTACAGTTTGAGTAATGAGATGCTGACGATTAGCAAAGTGAACTTATCACTTGCATTAATTTGGTTATTTTTGTGTAGAACAAGTGTGTTGATGCCCTAAATTTTTATTCTATGACTATTGAATTTGAGCCTGAGAGTAAAACGTATAGAGCATGTATTGTACAGTGAAACCTTTATTAAGCAGACCCCATATTAAGTGGACAGTCAACACCCACTATTAAGTGGACACCAGTTTGAGTCTCTAAATGTTCTTCTCACTGTAAAATAAACCTGCATTTAGCAGACTTCTGTTTAACTGACAAGGACACCAATCTGTTAAGCAGACACAGACATATTGAGCCATTTTGTTCAGTGCACAAAACCTGTAATAAGCGGACGCTTCAAGGGCTTTTTACTTCTAAAAAGACAGCTCAGACTCTTTGAGTTAATAACATTATTTAGCAGTGTCATTTTAATATTCTAGATAAATACTTTGAATGACTGGATATTTTGCTACGAGCAGTCTTTGATCTTAGACTGTTTACACTGTGTTATGAATGGCTAATACTGAGGTATTACTAGGATGTGAAGAATTCTGCACATCAAAGAGGGTGTTATCCACGGAGGCCAAAGGTTCAATAATCTTCAGTTGGCTGCATGTACTTTTGACGTCATTGGTTCAATATGACAAAGTTTTTTCCAAATTTGGTCAACAGCAGTTTGTTATGGTGTATTGTACATGTGGTTTTAACCAATCACAAGCAGGGAAATAGTTTGAATGAATAACAAATGAATGGCTTGGTGCAAGACAGACGTAAGTGACTCTTTCAGGTGAACTTTTTTTAAAAATGCCAGAATTTTTGCATGTACCTTTCAATTAAGTAGGAAAACATCTCCCTGTTTTTTGTTTGGCTGGTTTGCACTTTGTTTTTGAGAAAAATGTAGACAAAATATCGAAGAGTGCACAATGAACACAATGAAGCGAAACAAGAGCATTTCAGCCAAAAAGATACAGGAGAATGTTTTTGTACAAAATTGAAAAGCACATGCAAAAATTCAGGCACTTTTGAAGGAAAAAAATTTCACCTGAAAAAGTCACCTACATTGTATGTCAGTCTAGCAGTAGCACCAAGCCATTAAGTTATTGACCTAACATATAAAGAATTTTGTTTGCCTGTTTGTCACAGGAAAGTCTTTTGCTGTATCAAATGGGAGATCTTGAACAATGCAAGCAAGTTTGTGAAGATGTCTGTATCCAGGCAAATGACGCCAACTCACCCAATTACAATGCCATTGCTGGGAGAGCAAAGAGCATTATCTCTGGTGCTTACAAAATGGAAAAGGACTTTGTTAAGGCTGAAGAATTCTTGAATTCTTCTACTGAGGTAGGCTTGTTTTTGTCTCTGGTACAATATTGCAATGTACATACATTTGTTGTCAAATTATATTCCATGTTCATTGTCATATTGTAGTAAGACGCTCTCCCTAACTCATCCTCATCCTCTGAATTCCGCTGTTCTCAGCTTGTGATAGAAATTGCTCCTTCTCTCCGATCCCCTCCCTGCAAGCCTAACACATGTAATCTGAAAAGCACTGAGCAAGACGTACTTAAAACTCATTAAGTAACTAAAGAAGCTCATTTGAATGGTGCATGTACAAGTACATGTACATGCACATGTATATGTACTGTGGCATTAACAACCAAAACTCCGTTTGAAATGTAAGTGTTGTTCTTGTTTTTCATGGCAAGTACTAGTAGGCACAGAGGCTTTGGAATGTTCCCATTGAGGAGCAGCACCTTGTTGTTTAGTGGTGCACTTATTTCAGGGTGGTAACTGTACTTACTAATATTTTGGTGTCATATACATTGGCTATTTGAGAAAATTTATTTCACATGTTCAGTACTTCTATTTGAAAACCATTTTTATAACTCTGCTGGAATATAACTAAAATATTGGAAGTGAATAGTACTTTTCACATGCGCTGATTCGCTAACTCAGAGGTGATTAGCCAAGTACTTTTCACCTCTGAGCAGCCAAAGAAAAACAAAATGGCTTTTGTCGGTATGTTATCACAAGTAAAGTTACTCTTTTGTCTGCTAGTTATTCAGCTTGTGTGGTATATACTAAAACAGTCATTCACCTCAATGTCGGTGAAAGTGGTGGATATTTACCTCCACTTCGGTGAATAATTGTTAATTGACATGTACATGTACATTGTAGGTTCTTAAGCATGGAAATGCACAACCATACAATATACATGTAGCATGGTGCATTATTTTAATAACTGGTAAATATTTGTCTCAGCTCTTAGAGGCAGTTGTCCCTGGTGAAGAGACTTCAGTCAACCGCACTTGTGTTGCTGCTCTGTATTCAGAGAAGGCTAGAGTGGAGGGAATCACTAAACTGGAAAAAAAGATCCTAAAAAAAGCCACAAAGGATGCCATGCTGCACTTCAGGCACCAACTTGACAGGAATCTAAACAGAAATGCTAGGAGTCCACGGCGGGCCATTATCAGAGCAATCTTTTTCTACCTTCACTCGTCTAGAGACAAAGCCACTAACCTGCAGATTCCTGTGTCAGCGGATGACTTAGCAAAGGTGGACATGTTTGTTAGACAGTTCAGGAGAGGGTTTCTTGCTGACTGCCCCATGAGAGACAAAGCGTTGTTTTACAGTGCGCTGGGTGACTTGTTCACAAGGAAAGGACAGTTTGAGGAAGGTTAGTGATTCAGACAACTAATTGCAATCCAGCTTCATCTCAATCAAAAATTGAAATTGCTTTATACATTTGCACATTGTGCCATTTAGCAGGCCATTACCAAGTTACCTCACTTATATCCAGAAATGCAGGCTAGAGAGTCAGTGCACTTCATGAATAAGTATCACGAAGTGTCATTTTCATATTACTTCATATTTGACAGAATTATGTATGTTTTGGTGACTTTTTAGGAAAGAGGACACTTTGATGCTTGTCATAAGGAGCATGAATCTCATTAACCAGCATTTCTCAGCATATCTTAGTTACCTTATGCCTTTGTTTCAAACAAGTCCTCATGCAAAATCTTTCATATGAACGTGAGTTTGATTTGTAGGATAGTGAACCTGAATGATTGGTTTTGCGCGCAGACTCGTTTTGACACAGGTAAAGGGCAACTCGGTTTCAATGGCGTATTAAAATGGGCACCTTTTTGTTCTTTTTTCAAACGTGAGTTGTCTTTTATTTAACTGCCTTCCTCTACAAGTTTTCTCTTGTTCTGTCTTGATCACTCCGAGTCTCAAACATTTCCTGTTGAATGGCTAAATGCAAACTGAATATCCAGACAGAAGGCTTTATGATCAGGTTTGGGGAATTTAAAAAATACTTTACATGTGCAACAATAACAAAATAATAATGAGAACATATACCTCTTGTATTCAGTGGCTGGATCTCTTTTATAGCTTGCATTTTTTTCTTCCAGTTATTGTTTTGTTTTACTTAATTATCATCACTCTGTACAGGTATCAGTTGGGTATCTGAGGCGTCCAGAATAGCTGCAGATCTTCAACTGCAGGCAGATATCAAGGGAACGCGTGACCGAATGCTGCAGCTCGATCGTCTGCGCCTTGACCGAGGGGAGATTGGACCAAGGAGGCCCCGTGAAATGGCCGAGGAGACAATGGTGAGGAACCTGCGCTTCCAAGAACCACAGCTTGAAGTCCTACAAGGACACCTTGATGAGCTCACACGTGTGTTAAGATGTTAGGCACAGTAAAGAACATCACAGACTCTTAGAGGCTGTAACAACTGTAACAATGGGAGGTTGTGCAAAGGCTATTCGAGAGTGAGTTACATGTACGACATTTGAAGGACTCCTCATCTAATAGGTTACTTTGTAGAACCAGGAACAGGTACATGCACTCATCAATTTGTCGAATGCTCTGGTTACAAGCTCCAAAGAAAGTAAACTCGTAGGAATTCCTTGACCCATCTAGGTTTGTTAAAATTCAAAGACATCCTAGTTAAGTTTGATAAGCTGAGTTTCATTTTTTTTTCTAAAGAGGTAACGGTAATCCATTTCCAACCTCGTCATTATAAGGATAAGTTTCTTTTCTCCTAATGTGTTAAATGTACAAAAGGTCACGTGTCTAGCCTGCATTGCTAGCGGGAATTCGCGCGCAACGGCAAAGCGTCGAAGACAGAAAATCTCAACAGCTACAGAAGGCAGGGTATCATATGTGTTAGCACCTGCTTGTCGAGCCTGGAATTGCCATAAATCGTTTTAAGTTACTTTCTTTAGCAGTTTGAGAGTCTAAACTATTTTGCTACACTCGCAGCTGAAAATGGACAGTTTAGGCAAACAATGTACATCAAATACAAAGGAGAGAAGATATGCTTATAGCTAATAAGTTGACGATGTAGCTAAGATTACCAAGTTAAATGACTGGTGACAAATAGTACTAACATTAATAGCAGACCAGGTTAATCTGGGTTAATAGATTGACCACTTGGTTTTGAGTCAGCGTCAAGTTTCTGTACTTATATAAGGTAACGAAGTATATGTACTCGTTTGACTTCATTTTATGTCTTAAGAAGACTTCAATACTTCTGTTATAAGAAGAATGGCAACAGTTAAGTTCCTTTTAAACGCGTGTTATGGAAGTTAGAAAAGGGTATGCCTTAACACTTGACTAACGAACCAAATGTGGTACAACTGCCACCTAAAGATATGAACAGTTTTGCAGAGAAAGGAGAACAAGAGCACAATAGAATATTATTTGAGCACTAAATTGTACTGAGTTATGTTTTGAAACTTCTCTCAAGATTTCGTTTTCTCCCATACGGTTCACGTATTAGGTTCCTCAGTGAAGGTAGACTGAAAAAAAAAAACGCCATCATGAGAAGAATTGTTCGTGACTTAACGAATTTTACGGTAATTCTGATACATGTGCAAAGGCACTTTAAAATAGGCTTTAGTTCTCGTAGTTAATAGACTAGACTGTAAATATTTTATTTAAGTTTGATGCTGGTAATCGTAGTTCACTGTATTCAGATGCTTGTAATCAACTTGCAAATAAAGTGATTTTGTGAAGTGTATATTCATTTTCCTCTTGAATTGATGTGCATACAGCCTCGTTTTGGAGACGCTCTGTATGTATACACTGTAGGCATCAAAGGAGTCTTTCAATTCCAGTGGACGAGCGAAGATCATGACACTCACATTTTTTGCACTGATGTGTCGAAGAATGTGGCAGAATCTCCGTGATTATGTCCCTTGTAGATTTGCGCTCAGTCATTATTCTTTAGCCACTCATTAAAAGAGCCGACAGTTGAATAATTTTGCGGCTCATTCTTTACAGCACCATCGATTTAGAAATTCACGTACACTGCACACCAAATTCGTCTTTGGGTGGATTCGGAAAGAGAAGAAGGATGAGTTCAGAGCGTAATAATCAAGCGAAGAAAGTGCATGGAATTTATTGCATCAACTCCACGCTGCTATCTTAATATCTTGAACTGCCTCATAATATAAGCCCTGGGAAATCAATTGATATAAATCGCCGATTGCTATCGATCCATAACTCGGAATTTTTTTTAATTGATTGCTATCGATGGCAAAAATGATAGCACTCGATAATTCCTTTCTTCCGAAAATCGATTGTCAACGATCAAAAATATTGACAATAACCACCCGGACTATTCCGGCAAAATGGCTGTGTGTCTCCTTGTAACGGACAACGATTTCGAATAACTTCCCTAAACGGCTTCTGAATGGCTTCAAAATCGGCACAAGAGGCAAGTGCGTGACACTTTCAAGGTACATGTAGGAAAACTTTACTTCAAATTAGATATTGATTTACGCATTGTTTTTTTACAATCGGTGACTTTCCCATACAATTCTATATATACAAGCTGTCCATCACGTATGCAGAGTAGAATTTTGGACTTGGGAATTAAGCCTGTGATGAGACAAGACGTGTCCAAGTTTTCGTCTTGTTTGCCTCTTTCACTGCTGAGTTCAATGTTGGCCTCCCTGCTTGAAGACAGCATATAGCACCATCTCTTTCAAGCAGTGAAAAGACGAAGATGTCCATGCTAACATTTGTCTACCCCACCCTCTCATCCTGACATTGAAGGATCGAATGAAAGGGAAGTGTAGGCCAACCCAAAATAACTGTTACATGACTGCCATGAAAGAATTTGACACACATACATGTAACATAGCAGAAAATGATGGCCCAGTGAAATACCGCTTTACATATAAGGTGATAGTGAGGTGCGCCTCGTGTGCCGCACACGAGTGAGTAACGATTGTTTTCCGAAAATCAAGGGAATGAGGAGGATATCATGGCTGAGTGTCCAGGTTAGTTCAGTGAAGTGTAGTGAAACAGGAACAGGGTTCATAAGCTGTTGGTGATTTAGAAGGAGCCGCGCGATGTTCACTGTTCACTTATTGATACTGATAGTCTCTGTTTGATCACGCAGTTGTACTATTTTGTACATTTCTTTCCAACGGCCCCCATTGACTCGTCGTTCTTCATTTCTATAGCAGAGAACGAATACTTTTCAATTTTCGCCGTTCTTTTTTTGGTGTTACACTTTTTGCACTGCTGTTACACTTGAACTGCACTGCTCTCAGCCAATCAGAATCGAGTAATTTTTTCACGTGTATTATTAATTCTC
>JAHPZR010054281.1:5000-15081 GCA_019787425.1 Platygyra sinensis | reverse complement strand
TTGATAAGATGCGCAAATAAGGCAATGTCTATTAACCCTTGGAATATGATCATATCTACCGGTCTCAATCCTTAGTTTATGATTGCCTATCCTTACTTTTACCAGTTCCTTTCTTTCACTTAGTTTGTTGGTTAAACCTAAATAACAGTTGACAAAATTCTAGTTTAGCAGAGTTTTGCATGGTATGTTGCCAATGTAGAATATACTTCTGCTGCATTTAGGCCAACATAATGTTTGATTTTAGCGTTAGTTAAGTACGTAATATCGAAACGAGGGAAATCATAATATTCAGAAATTCTTATTATATTTGAGTATATGACTATTTTCACCAGCGTGATGAAGATCTTGCGACATGAGAAAGATTTGTTTAACAATAGAGCAGTTATCCTTACTGAGAATATTAGAAATAAAAAGCCACCTTTCTATTTAAGTATTGTCTACATGTAGAAACTACTTCTGCTCACATGGGGGCTAGAAAGGTACAATACCATTATAATATTAGGTTTTTCATGCAAAAGGAAACCATGGTCTTAAGGCATAATACAGATATTGTAAAGTCCTCAGCTTCTCAAAGGACCCTAGTCAGCCTCTGCTATTTTCGATGCCATCAAGTGTAAAAAAAATAAAGTGCGCCTGTGCACCCTGTTCTGTAATCAGTATTAATTTATGCATCCCTTACCAAGCAGAACACTATTTTAACCTGTTTTTAAACTGTTCTGAAAAACTACTTTAAACCTTTTTTTTTTCTAAAACAAACTTAAAATAGGTATTTAAAATATATTTTTAATGTAATTTTCAATTGTTTTTAATAGTGTTTTAAGCTGATTACGACACTATAAAAACATATTTTGAAAAGTCTCTTTAAGATTAAAAGATTTCACGTATTGGCTGGAATTTAAAACATTTATTGAAAACAGTACCCAAACAATTTTTAAAACTTGTTTCAACTTTTCCAATTATTTGCTAACTATTTGCAAATGCTATTTTAATCCTGTTTTACATTCAACAGGTTTCAAATTGTGCTTAAAATAGATTTTTAACGTATTTTTCGTCTGCTTAAAATACTTTTAAAATCTGTTGAAAACAATGTTTAAACGTATTTGTAATCACCTATGAAACTGGGAATTTCAGATGCACCAAATTGAAAAATCTTTCAAAATACCATGATTTCAATAGTGTTTTTAATCAGCTTTAAAACACTGCAAAACAATAACACTAATGGTATAGACAAAAAAAAAACATGTTTCAAATTTTGCACGGAGTATACTGTTATAAATTCTTCAAAAACAATTTTAAAAAGTTTAAAAATACATTGTAAACATACTAAAACTAGTATAAAAATAGTTCTGTTGTCATGCACAGATCTTTATTTTCACCATAGTTCATACAGTTTTGACCCCCCAAAATTCAATTTTCGAACAGTTGACATCACACAAACCATTCCTGGCCTCTCGCCACCAATTACTTAAAGTTGTAAACATCAAGAATGCCGTTTAAAATTTCAAGCACTGCCTGATTAAGATTCATTCAAACATTCCAGGACTTTTCAAGATGATATGAACCATGGGAAATATCACTAAATAAGTGATCCGCATCAAACAATTTTGATCAACAGAAACCTTGATGCCAGTTTAGAGGGCACAACTTCATTGCATGTGACTTTTGTTGCAGGGGATGAATGTGTTGTGTAAACGTTTTACACAATCATCATTGAACATTGACTGGGTTACAATTTTGGGGGGTTTAAAACATTCAAGCCCTGGACGCAACATGTATTCATTCCATAAATGACAGTCAAGTTGTATATTTGATTCACAGCAAACAATTCATCTCATTAATTTGTCAGATATGGTAATTGAAGATGTACCATCTAAACCTACATGCAAAGGACAATAAAATTATCTTAATAAAAGCTGTATTGTCATGTCTCATGCTAAAAATGGAATGTTGCCCATTAGTTTTAAATGATATTGAGAACTGTATGCCGCAGACTTAATTTTCTGAGGCTTTTTCCTTCCTGGCCTGTTTGTTCTGTTGGTATTTTTCTGTAACAAAAAGAAAGAATGTCAAAATATCAATCCAATGCATCAGCCATTAAAGCATAGTCAAACCCTCCAAATCATTAGTTGTTGCTCAGGCATTATACCAAGCTCTTCATAGATCTCAGTTTTGATAAGAGGCCACTGTTGATGATGTTCTTTAACTACTTGAAACAAATGTGACCCTTAAACAACTCCTTATTGTGGCTTGAACTAGCCTGATTAACTAGTTTACCTACTTGTGTCACCGTTATTTTAATGGTAGACTTTCAATTTTTCCAAGATAGCAAATTAAAATGCATACCTTTGTGATACTTATAAGGGTTTACTCCCTGAAAGATCAGCTGATTACATTTCTGCCGCAGGGCCTGCATTACATCGCTCTTCGAGCATCTTTCCTTGGATGTCTTCTTTGCTGCTTCTCTGTTTGAGGTTTTGCAACTTGAAGCTTTTCAGCAACTGCAAAATCTTAAAAAAGAAACTTTATATAAGAATAGATTATCCAAATACAGTTCAAAGTGAAACATCATCTAGCCATTATGTTATGTAACAACATAACATCGTCCCATCCATTTGTGAGGCATATTATTTTTTAGACAAGAAATTACTTTCAGAGAGAGCTGTATTTAATTTGCACTCTTTTTAGAGTCTTCAGTTGATAATTATTTTTAAACTACTGGTACTTGTATTGCTGAATACTGATATTAGCTTTATTTTCAGGACAAAAATTAATTGAAATTCTTGCTTGCTATTATTGGTATAAGTGAAGAGTGAGCATCAAAGACGTGTGCGCGAAAATTTTCTATCATTGATTTTGTTTCTGAAAATTTTACCATTGACTGATGATGAGTTAGTGATGTCAGAAATGTAAAAAAATGGGGGGTCACCGACTTCGTTTTGGAGAGAATATGCCCGGAAGAACACATGAATGGCTTCAAGTCCCAAAATATTGCAATTAGAGCTTTCAAGGAAATGTTCTTTGCCAAATATGGTTTAACTTGACCTATTAAGTGAATTTAGTCAACTGGTGAGATTCCTCAAAGAACAAGTTTACATTTAGCGACCACAATCTCACGCGCCTAGCAGCCGCATGAGGGCAGGATTCGATGTCTCGCGGACAGAAATCGTATTTTTTTTACCTTCCCACATTGATTTTTTGTTCATTTTTGGACAATGTAGAGATAATTGTAAGTAAAATCCGTTTCTGAAAAGAAACGTATGGGTCACCGAACGCCCAAGATAGTTAAATCCAAGCAAAGCTATAGCAATGGCCATCTGCCCTATTATTGTTCATTTTAGTACTTAGCTGGCGTGCTCGATGCATGACGTGGCACGTGATTTGCGTGCGCAGTAAGGATGCGCAGAAGCAATTAGCACGAACGGCCTTAAGTCTAGACAAATTGTTGAATGGTTAGACGATATACTGTACAATTGTAAATACTAGGGACTTTAAGATATGGTACGGCGAAGCTGTAGTACGGCGGCAAATAGTGAAGATCACTTCCGGTGACGTCATGTCGCGTGTTCCACTACGGCTTTCCCCCCGTAGTCTTGCTTTCTACTACGGGAAAGTGCCTAGTTTCACGTACTCTTCACTACGTGAGTATAAGCTTGCTGTTTACTTCTCATTCTAACGCTTTTTTAACTGTTTGAACAGCCTAGTTTGAAGATAAAGTATTCAATCATAAAAATCCGTTCGAAGATAACTGTTTCTTTGCCATTTGAACAGAAAACTTGAACGAATTTAACACCTATCGTTAGCGACAGTCATATTTTATTGACCGGTCCGAACAGCCGCAGGTAAGAAAGCTTTGTATCTACTAAGCTGAGCTGTTCAAACTGTATTTTATTAGAATTGTAAGCTTTGTATTCGGACTTATCATATTGTACGAACGCCCTACCCCTGCTGAAATCGAGCTTTTTATCAGTGTTAAAATAAGCTTATTTTGTTTTGTGGTTGGAATTACAACGGTTCTAAAAGCAGCTGAGAGGCAAATCTAAGTTTTGGGAGATGTAAGATCGACACAAGAGAAGGAAATCATTGTCAGTGATCAAGCCTTTGACGTATGAAAGTAGAATAAAGTCGAAGGTATCCATTTTTGTAAAGACACGTAGATGCTGAACACCCCGTTGCCGTACAGCGAAATCTTAGGGCGCGTTCGTTTGGGATTTTCCGGAATAAGAATAATATTCCGGAATATATTCCGGCTATTCTGGTCCTGTGAGCAGAATAGCCGGTATGGAATCCAGGTATTCCGGAATGAGAATAGCTCCCAAACAAACGCTTACTCGAATTATTCCAATTATTCTTATTCCGGATTGATCCCAAACGGACGCGCCCTTAATCTGTTTGAGGTTTGCGCAGGGAACGGAGTTGTGAGCCTAGTCTCTCACGGCCGAAGTAGCCAAAGTAGCAGCCCGCCGTAATGTTTCTTAAAGTCCCTACTCTTACCCCTCTACGGGATGCTTCCGCGGCATCCATACGCCCGGATGGAGTCAGGAAATACCCCCTGGGTGGTGCCTTTGAACTGGACTTCACTTTAAAAAAAGTTTAAAAACTTGTCAGCAAAGCTGGTATCAGTGTCTCAATAACAGATGGTTCCTTAATTCATAGCTTTTGGTGGCAAATTATAACAGTAAATGACTGTACCCTACTGAAAAAGGCATACTAGCAGCACTGCAGTTGAAGCTGTAACTGTTCAGAATATCCTTTTAGTTATTGCTATGAAAAGGAGAAACATGGGATATGTTTACTCTTTTTAAGGGCTACTTGCATCATTTTTGCGAACACAACTAGTACTGAAGTAGAAAAACTGTAGTAAGCCACCCTAAATATTCATAATGCCCCCCTCCACCCCCCGTATCCAATGAAAGAGTTGAAGATTAAAGTGTACTTGATCTTTTTTGCTTGAGTGAATCTATAGGGCATCCTTGTGATCGCGGAAAAAAAAAATCGCAACTGTTTTTTCTTCACCACCTTTTACATATAGAGGCTCGTACATTGTATGTGGAAAATGGTACTAGGCAATTGTGACGACGGTCAAATTATTCTGGCAGGGTTTCATTGTCCTTTCCTTTTGTGTTGTTTTGTTGTAGACAAAATTTATGAAGACGTACATTATCAGTATCATGCTAGTACTATCCCCTTAAGCTTCTCTTTGTTTAGACTGCTCTTGAGGACGTTCTTGTTTTGATGTCACACCTTCACAGGCCCCAGAGGAACTTTCGCCCTGAGAGTGAACTTTCTTATTCTTGTACAGCGAGTTTAATGTATTTTGATTTTCTTGTGCGATGTTCGATGTTCTAAGGAACATGAAAAAACCTGCAACATACCCTTCAATATAAATAATAAATATTCAATATAATCGCAGATAGTAGTTTAGAGGAAAAAATGAATTTTAACTACTTACAATCATCAATCTCTACTTTAAGTCTTCGGCGTTTTCATTGCCACTTGCGGTCTTGGGGGAGGTGGCAAAAGCCGCGGTTCAAGTATAGTACATGTACGGTTATCATTTGTAAGGACATTTGAGGGCTCATCATCACCTTGACTCTTCACTTGGTGATGAGTCAAGATTCACTTGAGGACTACATGTAACTTGTAGAGGAGCCAAGTGTCACGAAATTATTTAGTTTTATCACATAGTTATTTGCGTTTAGTTCAAGTTTTTGTTTCAGTATGTTTTGTTTGGATTTTGTCGTTGATTATTACGTAACTCTATTACGTAACTCTTGTAACATTTAAGTAATTAATATTCAAACATCCTTAGTGTATTGTGTAGTTTAGATGGATGTATTAGAAATGATGTAAATTTGTACAATTAAGCGTGTAACAAGTGTTCTTTTGCAGTAACTTTCTTTATAGTGTTTGTTTTAAGTGATAATTGTAGAAAAAAAATTACCATAAATGTATAAATGTAAGTTGTACAGATGTAGTGGGTTGTTGTGTGTAGCAGTTTTGTTGGTAAAAGGAACAAAGTAAGAAAAAGAGAGACGAGGTGAAGGGCCTGTGGCCAGAGACAGAAAGTAGTATTCACTGCCAAAAGCCATTGGTAGGCGCCAGCCAAGAAGTAATTTGACGAAACACATTTGTCAGTGGTGGCGTTAGGATTGAGAAGTATTACGTGCTGTGTGGTGATTGAAAGCGTTGAAAGACCTTGTGCTGAGAAGAAAACGTCAGCTGTAAGAAAAAGAAAAGGACGTAAAGACGCGGGACGAGGTTTGAATCAAAGAGGAAGAAGAGGAGGTTTGTGGTATTGGTTGGGATTTTGTGGTGTGGTGTTGGTTAGGAAAAGACAGGGATTGTGAAACTGAACTGTATTCTGAACTGCTGTATATATTTTGTAAATAATTAGTTAGTTCGTATTCGTTTGTTATTATTGTATAGGTTTAAAATTACTTAAGTTAAAGTTAGGAATCGTAATAGTTTAGTAATTAGGTGTAATAATTTTCAAGCAAAAGATTGTTATAGAATGTTTAGAATTAGTACTTAGTGTTAATGTTGTTAATATCGAGTGGTTTTTTTTTATATACTTAATAAACATTAGCTATTGTAATTCATGGTGTGTTGCGGGATTGTGGGAAGGGGTGCGTGTATTCAGTCCTTGTTATTTTCGGTGTAATTAGTCTTAGTTTTCCCATTTCTATCGTCAAGGGAATTCTCCGGGCTTACGCCACACCAAGAAGTCTGTTACCACAGGCTAGCAGAGCTTAGTTGGGGAGCTTGGCTGCTACAAGCTTTCTGAGCTGATAGAGGTCAAACTTAGAGTTAGTTTTATACCAAGCTATTGGTTACATGTGCACATTACATACATGTTTGTAGCTGAGAAAGTAATACAAAATGACAAAGCTTATAATAAATTACCATTTGGTTTCTTGTTTGATGGTTTGCATCGAGCTTTGCCTTTTTCTGATCCTTCTGTAGTGTACAAAAGTCAGTTTAAAATAACAAAGAAATAAGATCAATCAATCAATCAATCAATCAATCAATCAAGCATCTAATCGGATAATCGATCGCTATGACAAGGGAACAACTCAATTAAGTACCATGTAATTTTCTATGTCAACAAAAAAAGACCAATTAGAGTTGAAGGGGACTAAAGGACAGGTGGTGATTTTCTCAGTCATGTACAGTACATTCAAGATCAAAGATGTCAATACATGTATGGGTGAAGAAGATTTACCTTTTTGCTTCTTTTGGGGGATGGTTTTCTTCCTGTCAGCTGTGAAAAATGGAAATAAACATTCAGAGCATAACATTACGGGAAGCACCTATTTAAGACTATATACACGTATCCATGGGTTTTTAATGTTTGTTACTTTGGTTGAAAGTATTTAGAACCAATATTTTGCAGAGATACTTTGTTGTAGATGCAAAAGAAAGGTAATTTTGTGACCCATCACAGATTTGGAAACAAAAAATATGTTGGAGAGTAAGAAGCTTTGCTATCTGTCAGCATTTTACTTCTTAATTAATTGCATCTACTTTAAGATTTTGTGAATTTCAGGTGGCCAACTACTGTAAACACATTGATGAAAAAAAGGAAGAAATTTGCAAGTGCAACTGCCAAGGGTAACCCTAGGCTTTTAGTACACCACTGACGATTTGAAAAAATATAAGAGTTAAATAACAAATTATTCATGATGAAAATGGCTCTGTTTGAGTTGGCCTACAACACATTGTTTGGTTTACCTTTTGCCTTCTTTACTGGATGCTTGCCCTTTTCAACAGCTACAGTTTCACAAAATTATGAAAAGGAAGCACATTCCAAAGTTTAGGGTTATCAATGAGTTAATTGTCTGAGCTACAATGAAAGTTAACTTGTACATGTAGTCTCTACATGTATGACGGGTAGCTCGGTAGACCGCTTTGTTTTGAAAATAGAACACGGTTTTTTTTTCCCGATGCGCGACATCAGCATTGTTTCTGGGTAACATGTTGCGTGCACGAAAATATCGATTCGCCTTATGTTTTCGAGTTCTGAGTCACCAATATGTTGATAGAAGTGCCTATGCGAATGCTTTCAAGTTTAACAGAGAGAATAAACGTTTTGAAAGAGCCAAAGTAAACTCCAGATGTTTCCACTGGTTTCCGGCCGCCATGTTGGAGTCCCTCAGATGGTCTCCAACATGGCGTCTCCAAACTAAGTACTCTAATTTTCAGTGTAACCTTTTGCGAATAACTCGAGTTTAGAATATCGCACATCTCTGAAACTTTGGCTTTCCTACGATATCTCAATTTCTTGACTTAATTTATTGGATGGTAAACGATTTTATTTTTCACTTGCGTGATAATTAAGCCTACTTGCGTGACGTGAAAACCACCAATATTCCCTGCTTTCGCGCGTCTCCCACCCAAGATTCCACACGACCATTTTTTTCTCGCGGCGTTCTTCCGCGTCACGCACGACGGACTAAGCGAAAGACAAAATACTCGTCTATGGCCATGGATGTCAATGCAAATCTATCCATGCACGGTGCCTGCAGTGGATATCAATCAGTCTTGTAAGTGGAAGCTCCAGGTTTAATTCGAAAGAACGCTTGATTTCAGTGCTTTCTCTTTCTCTTTCTTTATTAAGTCTTTAGTGGCCTATATCCCTGCAAGATAACCTCATTTCAATATGAAAGGGTGTGCACCAAGGCAAGTTTTGAAACAGAGGTAAGAGCCCCGATCCTTCCCAGTCAGCAATAAACTTTAGCGGATAACTTCATTGGTGAAACACGAGATTAGTTTGTAAATCAGAGGTTAGCTGGCAAGTAAGTGATCTACAAGCATTACACTAGTATCAAACGCGAACGATATTAGTTCCGATTTACGGTTCAGAGCTTCCAAAATAAGCCTAGCAAATCAATATATAAAATAGGGCAAAACAACGCCTTGGCTCTAGAAAACAATAAGAGACCAGGGAAGCGCTAGAATGACAGGCTCTTTCCAGAAATTATTCAAAGTTGTTCGGAGCACTACTGAAACAATATTTTTGCAATGTAGTAAAGCGCCGCTTTTTAAATTTTATGTTCGCACAATACAACAAGTTTTGGAAAGGAAATACAAACATAGAACAACAATACAGATAAAAAATGAACAGCAGTAAAAAGAGGGAAGTAACTGAATAATAAATATCATGCAGTCACTCGAAATGTCACTAAGCTAACTGGTTTTAATGTCATCTTTTACACCCTCCTTTCTCCCCCCAAATATATCCTTAACTTTCCTTTGCCAGGAAACTATAACCATGTTGTAGTGCCGTCTATATGCTTCCCTGCCGCTGTTAAACTGGCTCTCTATCACAAGTGTTTTCAGCAAAGTAAATTAGGCTATTGCGTCTTAGTAACCAGTCTCTTTTACCACTATTTGCAGAAGACAAAGCAAGTAGATAAGCGTGTATCCGCTCATTGATTTCTATTAACCTCCATCCGCACAGTGTGTACTCGGTGATCATTATCGGGTTCCAGAAACCACCAACTGACCGCTAAATAACATTTTGTAAACCCTCATTTAAGTCCTGGTAACATTTAAAAATTAAAACTGTCGTCCAGGATTATTAACTGCTAGGTTTTTTTTTTTCTTTTTTTTTTCTTTTTTTCTCGCGTCAGTCATTTTATTTCAAATGCCTGGGGAAATTTCGTCAAATTTGTTAGAAGTAAGAGTTAAATAATAGCCTGCGGTTGTCGATTTTCTAACACTTTGTTCCCTGCCCTATTTGATTGCCTTGCATAAGTTTAGATTAGCTAATCCAAATTGAATAAAATGGTTAACGGTGTACGGTTTTGCTTTCTTTTGTGATATAGTGTCAATGTCGCTGAGGCGACAGTCAGTCGAACTTTGTTAAAATTTGGACAATCGAAGAGGAATTGAACTGTGCACCTCATTCTGGCTTTGTTTGTTCAAAGGAAGTCTTATCTTGAAAGAAATAAAGGAAGAAGAGAGAATTTAACCGAAAAAGTACCATGAACAAGAGCACGCGCCACTGGGAAGTTCATCTTTTAAGGCTTGAACTGCTAATATTCTACCAAACAATATATCACTTGCGAACCAATACAAC
>JAHPZR010054280.1:37500-49781 GCA_019787425.1 Platygyra sinensis | reverse complement strand
GCGAGAGGAAACAAAAAAACGGAAAAATGGCTTAAGGCGGGGGTAAACATGAAAAGGAGTGAAATTTGAAGTAATATTAAAAGGGAATTTTTAGGATTAAAATGGATTGAAAACACCACTAGACAGTTAAACCCCCAAAAAAGAGCACCCCAGGTTTGTATAGGGGACTGTTTGGTGTCCATCTACTAATTCTTCACTTTTTGACCTATCCTTTCAGAAAATTAACTCTTTCCCAAAATGCCTAATAATCACCCAAAAATTTACACAAAACCGCCAAACAGTGGTTAATGAAATAAGCACAGGGATTTAGCGTTGCTTGAAAGGTGACTGCGTGAGATATTAAATATGGAGCTTAAAGCCTCGTTTCCATATGATCGTCCAGATCGTCCCGACCGTCTCAGTCGTCTCAAAAAATGTTTAAACGATCGGGACGATCATATGGAAACGCTAACCAGACGATCGACTGAGACGACCTCGATCGCTTGGAAAGAATTGAGTTATATCCGGACGATCGGGGTCGTCTCAGTTGTCCGGGTCGTTTGCGATCGTCTGGGTAGCGTTTCCATATGATCGTCCCGATCGTTTAAACATTTTTTGAGACGACTGGGACGATCGGGACGATCATATGGAAACCAGGCTTAAGCAAACCACGACGACGACGACAACGAGAACGTTACCAAACAAAAGGTTTAATGAGAAAAACAATAGCTGTGCACGTGCGTTATAAATCTTTGTACATTTCTTTGCCGTCCTCCGCAAAACAACAACGTGAAATGACCAAGTTCTGCGTCGTCTACAGAACGTGGACGACGACGGCTAATTTTTCGTATTCCATTTGTAATTGAACGCCATCGTTACATGCTTAGCTTAAGCAGTTTTCAGAGCCATTGGCGAATCGAAGAGATCTAGACAATCGCAAATTTCGTGGGTAAAATATAAATTCATTTTTTACTTGACGTCGTCGTTGCTTAAGCTCCCTAATAATAGGGACCTTACGCATCTACGACGGCGACGGCGACGGCGAGGACGACGCCTAGTAAAAAACGTGTTTCTATTTTACTTTGAAATTTCGCATTAATTGAGCTCTATTCAGTGCGTTTGTTGGTATTAAAACATGCCTCAGCTGAATATGCTACGAATGCATTCAGTTTCAAAGAGAAATACGAAAATTTAGCCTTTGTGGTTCACGTTCTCCAAGCAACGCAGAATCTGGTCATTTCACGTTGTTGTTTTGCAGCGGACGGCAAAGAAATGTACCAAGAGTTATAACGCACGTGCACAGCTATTGTTTTGCTCATTAAACCTTTTTTTTGGTGACGTTCGCGTTGCCGTTGCCGTCGTGTTTTTCGTAAGGTCCCTAATAATTGGCAGAAAGGCCGTGTCAAGCAACGTCAAAACCCCCGTCGGGGGGAACTTGAAGCCCTGGCCAAACGGAGTCTCAAGTATAGACGCAACTTGAGAACTTGGGTCTACTTGCGACTCCGTTTGGCCAGGGCTTGCGTGCACTTGCGATGACTTGCGCTCACTTTGGTCGAGATCAAATTTGTGCGCAAGTCGACGCAAGTTTATTACCGTTTGGCCACCCAACCCAAGTCAACGCAAGTTGAGTAACGTCCATTAAGCTATTATTAGCCAATGAAATAGAGGATAGTCTGCCTTAAAAATGTTTTTTTTTGTGACTTGCGTGTACTTTCGAGGAAACTTGCGAGTTCGTTTGGCCACCCAACGCAAGTCTCTACGAAAGTTCAACTTGCGTCCACTTGCGACTACTTGCCGGCTCGTTTGGCCTGGGCTTTACATACAAACACACCAGTTTTTAAACTTTTTTTTCGTGGCTAAGATTAGACTGATTCCAAACCATGGCAAAGTATACATTTTTAGAAAGCTAAGAGACCAAAAAATTATGGAAATATACTTTTGTGCCCCAGAACTGTATTGTAACCTGGCTGGCTGGATAAATCTGCCACCTGCTCTTCTGTGCCAGGGCTTACTTGAGAAAAGATAACTGCTGCGAGAACTGATCAAAAGGAATCATTTTTACAGTTTTCAAAAGAAGACAAATAGCTTACTGTGATAACTACAGAGATTTTGGAAAAAGTTAGAAACACATGAAATGATGACCAGTTAAATCTGATACAGAAAATCCAGCATACATTTCAAAGTATAACTTCGACAAAATGTAATGGATGAAAAAGTTCTAAGCTCATCCTAGCTACAGAACTTACTCAGAACAACAAATCCTGAATTTTTTAGTTCAATTGGACAAAGCCTTCTCAAAATATCTTTTCTCAAAAAAGATATAAGTGAAAACGTGCAAAAAACCGTATTCTGGAATGCAAATTATGACCGCGAAAACGACGACTATACGAACGCTTTACGTCCACGTCGCTTTAAATGGTGCGATGTTTCGACAAATTTCACATGATATTGTCCCGGGGGGAGGACTTCCATATGAAACAGACCAGGATGCTCGTCGTCTCGCTTAGGGGTGTAAATTTTGGATTTTGGTCTCGACCCGGGGGGTACTTGACCCATGTTTGGGTATAGTGGTGCCGCCGAGGGTTTGAAATCCTGACCCTGTTTAGGACAAAAATACGCTAAAAACCCTACCCTGTGTAGGACAAAAGCCTCCATTCAAGACCCTGTTTAGGAAATGCGTACTCACTGGTTTAGCAGGAATTTAAACTGTTTAATAAGTCATACAAATCAGAGAAATCATGCTGGATGCGTCTAAAACCCAGTTTTCAGCCAGGCTGAGTTATTGCGTCTCTACACTTGAACTAACCAAAAAGCCATCAAGCATTAAGCTCTAAATTAGTTAGCGTGGCAAAATGTAGTCATTTTATCTATAGAAAGGTGACTTTTTAAAATAGCAAATCAAGAGGAGTGATTTCTTCAATTACTGTATTATGAATAAGTGGAACTTATATTTTTGAGTTAATTTTATTTTGATCAAGGCACTAATAGAACTTTTACAGAGAAAAATATCCCTAAACAATATATATGCCAGCGAGATCCATCACTTTATCCAAGACAGAGAAACTATAGACCTACCGGTACGCGTTCTGTAAGGGAAAGTTCATTTAATATGACAAGGGCGGGGAGGGGGGGGGGGTGAAGATATTGAGGGGGAGCTCCGGAAATTATTACACACCCAAAGGGGGGGCTCTGAAAAAATTGTTGGGCTAGGAGAGGGTCTCTGAAATTTTTACTACCAAATGGGGGGAGGGGCTGCTAAAAAATTGAACCGTTAGCGAGGGGGGCTGCTAAAATCTCAAGCTTCGAGTTTCAAAATCTTTCCCCCCTCCCCCCCTTGTCATATTAAATGAACTTTCCCTAAATGCGCGCGTGTTTTACGTGTAATACTGCTAAGTGCAAAAAAAATTTTACATAGATACCGACAACATTGGCATTCTTGTCAGTTCTTGTCCAGAAATTGATCTGATGTTGATTAATGACATTGTAATGTTCGGTTAACAGTCGCTTTAGTCAGTTGACATTATGCAAATCAGGAAAAGAAACGCGTCGCTTGTCCGCCGCTCGATCGCATGCTCTTTCAACTTCTCGCAGGCTCCGGGTTGCAGGCTGAGAAAAGAAAGAGACTCCTCGCAGTCTGGTTTAAAGTCTCTCTGCTCGTAATACCAAACCCTGTTTAGGACGGGTTTTTAACCCGTTTATGACAGAGGCAAGTCAAATTGTATACCCTGTTTAGGACATCGAAGCCAAAAAATAGGTCCGCGGTGCGGACATGTGTGGCTTACGAGTTACCCTGGTCCTACAGGTTTTTCTTGCATCTTCGCGGCTCTGCCACGTTCTCTCATCTCATGCAGAGAAAAATCAAGAAAAACCTCTGGGACCGGGGTACTTACGAGCCTATTTTTACATATAATTGGAATCCTGTAGATTTTCCTGTATGTAGATTCGGTTACAAAAAATTGATTCACGTACACGATTAGTAGATGTTTGAATTTTAAAGAAAATTGTTGGGGAAGCCTGACAAATTGCAAGGGAGTGATCTGTGACGGACTAGCATCCCGTCCAGGGGAGTAGAAATACTTCTAGCCGCTTGACGCTACAGAAACGGGGATAACCTCAGGCTGCTATGAGCCAGTCGGCTCCAAGGCTTCACTTTTTAGATAATAGGAGGGCAGGACAGATCTCTATTGTCAGAACCTATATCCTCGTTGGAGCAAATTTCACGATTTAGAATATTCCAAATCAGAACAGGCTCCAGTTGGTCAAAAAATGGAAAGAACGCTAGTTGTTCAAATGATAAATCACTATCTAATGGATAGGTGTTGGCAAAACAAACCAGGTTATCTATTGGATGGGCGCGCGGTGGTATCCTTTCTTGAGTAGTGGTTGGTGATCGCACTTCTTTCATTTTAAGTGGTATCTTTTAGGGTTCTAATGAAGCTCAAGCAACTTCCATATTATTCTCCCCTAGGAAGTAAATTTATATCTTCTGACGAGTATTGCCTGGCTTTTCATATGGGTGTCCCCGACTCTGCCGGGTTTCTAAATGTCTAACACGAAGTGAAGGAGTGAAGGGGTGATACAACTTAGATCAAAGTGGCTGTTATAGCCACTGAACTTGGAAAATAAATTATGAAAGGGTGTTATGAGGCATTGCTCAGTTAACGATGTACTTGTGATGTTAGTGCAGTCTAGGTTTCGAACAAGCGCATAAAACCTTTATCCATTCAGGGTTGTATTGTCATTTGTAAAAATAGAAAAAAAAGTTCAAGGGTAACAAACTGTTTGTTTCTGAGGCCTGCTTACACGTTTTCATTACATGTATTTGTACATGTTTTCTCTGTGCTGCAGTAAAAAACGGCAAGATTTTTTTTTGTCAAAATTTCAAATACTTGTAAGTAATGCACAAGTTGATACATGCTGGATCGTCACGCGAGAGGTTAAGAGTTCAAATCCCATTTGTGTATGCTTTTCATGTTTTGTTTTCTTCTTCACTGCTTTCTCTTTTTCCGCCAAAAAAAAAACATTTACGGAAAGGTAGTGTTTGTGTTTCTGTTTCTTGGATTAAAAGAAAATCCTCTGGAGCGTTTTTAAAATCATTCTTTTATATGGATTGTTTTTAACCCGTGCGCGACATAGCACGGCATGAAATAATTGAGATATTACTTATCCAAAAGAATGCTATACGTCACCGTTTAAAAGGTATTACATTACTAAAAATAAATGTTTCACCCTCAATATTTTAAATAAACCTTTCTTCCATCCTCAGCGTGAAATAATATGATTTCAGAATTGTAACTCTTCCAGGAAACTTGCATCAGTGCGGATAAAGTGAAACGTGATGACTAATGAAAGTACATCAACAACATACGCAAACTTCAAAATAGGAGAAACAACAAACAGTTTTGTATTGTCATTGTTTCTCCTTGAAATAAGCACCTTGTTATCTTTAAGGACACTAAGTGTGTCTCAGCGCTAAGTACTTCACCGGAAATTTAATTGTTGTTTTAATTAAAGGTAAGCTGTTATCAATTGTTTTGGAGCAGTTCCTATTTGCACAAGTTTATCCGATACCAAACCCTTGACCTATCGCGTGTGGGACATGCTTATCGACCTAAACTTGTATGTACAAACCATACGTTCTTATAGACTGCGAGCAGTCTCTTTCTTTTCCTAGCCCGCTAGAAATTACTGAGTTCTTTTCTTGGCGCGCTAGAAATTACTGGAACATGCGATCGATCCCCATTCCTTCCTCGTTTCTTTCCCTAGTTTGCATAATATATTTTGAGTTCCGCACGCGGAGGATTTCAGGAACAAAAACCGACTACTCGTAGTCTAATGTTCTTATTATGAGTCAGCGCAAATTTATGCGGTACTGGATAAAGTGAAAACCAAAACATTACAACCCATACCGAAGATTCAACCAGTGTAAGAGCGTAAACGCTCTTGCACAATCTGCGCTTATAACACAAGCTGGGTCTGTGTCTGTTGGCTTGTACCAGGAGAACTAACTCGTGATATGATCACCTGAAAAAAATTACTCGAACCCAAGCTTACAACCAAGACTACTAGTTCGCCGCAGACACCAGACCACGTGACAGGCACTCGACTCTCGTAGACAAACAAATAAACAAATTTGTAAAATTCATTAATTATTCATGAGCGTGCAAACCAATCCCAGCACAATATTCAGATCACATGTACACAACTGTAAACCCCAATACAAATCAACTGTCTGAAAGCTCGGGGAGGGATTGAATAGATAGTAGGGAAAGGCTGGGGTTGATGAATTATTAAACAGTAGAATTAACTTTTGATACAAACTCCTGCTCAGCTAATTAGTATTCATTAACTTTTGATACAGACCTCTACTGATTAAAATGAATAACAAAATGGACATATTTTCATCATAGAATTTAATGCGATGAAATATTGCTTCAAAGAATGTCGTTTTACCTCCTGTCACTTTTCTCCAGTATGTTAAACGCCTTTTCTCCTTGTACGTTTCCCAAATGGCGATTAATGCGGCAAACAAGTAGGTACAGCGTCTTAGGAGGGTAGCGTTCCCCGGTTTGCTTCGCAACTTCACAAATGAATTTGCAGAGCCAGAAATTTAAACTGTCGGCGGACATGTGCTCGAGTGGGACTGACAAGTCCTCGACATTGGTCGACTCAAGTCCGTTGCCTCCAGATGTTTCCAACTGCGCTTTTTTGTTCATTCTCGTATTCTGCCAGGCAGTAAAAACGTTCACCGCCCATTTTGTATTGTACTTGGTGTTTTTAGGTACGGTTTCAGACAATAACTAAATTTCTTCCTTTTCAGTTTTCGGCGGACGAAAACGAACTGTTGCCATACTGGCGATTTGGCAGTGACTGAAAATTTAGAATATTTCTATTATTGTCTCATGCACTGTCTCCTGTGGGACGTACAGCATTTTGGCATCCATGTCACAAAACAATACTTTGCATTCAATTTATTGTTTTCCTTTCGCAAGTAGGTGAAAATATTTGCGTCCGATGTGTATGGCATTCTGGCATGCATGTCCAATGAACGAATCCCATAACAATACTTTGCATTCAATTTAATGTATTCATTTTCCAAGTAGGATAAAATATTCGCGTGAGATCTGTATGAACGTTTACAATGGCTCGCCTATCGGCTCGCCATTGTAAACGCCCATACAGATCTCCCGCTCATATTTTATCTACTACAAAGAAATCAGACGATACCGTAACGTGGCTTTACACTTCGTGTAAGCCACACAAAAACCATACCCTATCCAGCGGCACGTCCCCGTATAGCCCAAATAAGGGAGTACCCCCCCCCCACCGGGGGTCTTGCTTGGGTGTTCTGCGCAAAGCGCCAATATTTTAAGCCGCCAAGGTCTTGTTTAGAGTTTCGCGAAGCGGAAACACAGAATTACGCGAAGAGAAACAGAAGTTAAGTTGTTTTGTTTACCGCATTATCTCTGTGATTATAAATCAAAGATTTCTACAAATAGTATAGAACATTATAATCCGATTAATCAGTGACAATAAAGGAAGCGTTATTACAAGATGTCTTTGAGCTTTGTCTATTGTTTGTCTATAACAACAGGAAACTCAGCAAAATTACAAAACGATCATGCTAAAAAAAAACAGTGAGCTGGTTTCCTGGTTTTACCGTTTATGGATTGTGAACAGTTACAGTAAATATCTATTTTACCAAGTGCCAAAGAGACAATGCATGAACATGATGAGGAACTTCAGATTTATGACAATGCTTAAAAAACTACTTTTAGATAAAAGCATTCGATGATTATGTCTTTATATCATTAACATACATTGCATGTCGTGTTTGTCTGTTTTTAAGGTCATTCCACTGAAATAGAACCTACACTGAGACTTTTCTCAAACTTTGCTTATTGATTGTTAATATTATAGAAACTCAAATTTTGAAATAAAAAGGAGGGGTCCCCATGTTCGTTTAGGAGCAGCAGCACCTTGTTTATTCCATATAAATCCTTATAAAAGCGCTATGATTATAGTGAAGATTGCTTGCTAAATTCACGTTTCCGACGATTGTTTTTTCCTCAAAACTGAGAATTGGCCCATATTTATTTTACATAGAGAAATTTACTATTCAATTCAAAACAACTAAAAAAAATGATAGGTCACCGTAGTTGTTTTCGAGAAAATGACGATTTACGTCTTTGGCGAGGTCCAGCCGTAAAGAAAAAGCCGCTTTCTCAAGGTAGAGAGAGGACCCTGGAACGACGGTTACCGTCGTTTGGTCACTCACGCAATCTCGTCCTAAGAGCCTTCGTAACTTCGTTACCCTTGTCGAGCGGACAGGGGAAACGTAAAACGACAAAGTAGGCGATTCATATATATGATACTCTATTTATTGCTTGTACATGGTATGCTCTTTGTAATGTGACAATCTGGCATTGCGTGACCACGCAACAATTTGAACCACGACGTGATCCAGTGCATGAATTTTTATACGAAGGGGAATGGGCAAGCACGTTTGAATTACAGCAGAAAAATTGACACAACCTTCATTGTTTGAAACATGATTTCTTTGAGTACAATCTTGCTTTGGGTAGTAACAGCTATCTTAAGTACAGCCATCCTTGTATTTACGGGCTTTGTCATCTACTTGTATTCTATACACCGAAAATACGACCATTTGCCCGGACCAAAGAGAGATGACTTTTTCAGAGGGAACATGAAATTAGTTTACGAGAAGAGAGCAAAATTCAAATTAACAATCCACCAGATTTGGGCCGAACTCGCGCACCATTATTCCCCGATGTTCGTATTCTGGTTTTTCCATCGTCCGGTTGTCATGATCACAGACGCTGAACTCGTGAAAGAAGTGCTTATCACCAGGAATCTACCCGAGATGAGTTCGGCTACAGTCATTTCTCTTCGCTGTTTGGGCAGAGGATGCTTGGTCGAGGACTTCTGTCCGAGGTTTCTGAGGAAGAATGGCATTGGAAGAGGACTGCCTTGGATCCGGGGTTTCATCGGCCGAATTTGATGAGTCTTATGGACAGTTTTACAACCATTTGCGACTCGTTCTTACGGAGGCTGGAAAACGCTTGCTGATGGAAAGACGGAGGTTTCCATGGCTGAAGAACTCGTAAGGATAAACCTGGATATGGTAGCCAAAGTAAGCCAGTCTGGTTAGCTTGGGGCGTAAGAGGGGGTTGGGTTGGAGGTGGGGGTTGGGGTATAGGGTACTGGGTACTTCTAGGTATAGGGTAACATGTAAAAGCCCAACTTAGTTGATATGTATCATAATACTTTTTCGTTATTTTGTTTTTATTAAGATAAGCGATATCAGCTAACCTTTCACAAAAAGAGACCAGAGTATAGATAGAGCATCCAGATTACTGGCAATAAAAGCGAGTGACACATTCGAGTACCAACCCACTGTCTGGCCAGTACCTTATGCAAGCATACAGCTGCATTCACCCGGGCAGTGGCAGCCATGGACAGCTGTTTTTTGCCTTGTTAGGCCTCATCAGCATGGCACAGAAATTGGGCAGAAATAGGACTAAAAGCCCTATGTAGTCTGCCCTTTACTTCTGAGACTGTTGCAAAGCACCTCTTTAGGTGCCATCTCCCCTCTTAACATGCGGGAGCTGTTGGCAGGGAACTGCATGGCAGTTCTCCCTCGGCATGTGCTGAGAAGGCAGATCAGCCTACATTCTTGATTGCTGTGTCAGTAAATTTATGTAACAAACAATAAAAGTAAGTGACACACTCGAACACCAACCCACAGCCTGGCCAGTATCGACTGAAACAGCTGTCCATGGCTACCGCTGCCTGGTTGATATGACTGTGCACATGCATAAGGTAACTAAATTTTCGTTAAGTTTTGAACCTATAATTTTGCCTTTTCAAATCCCTTACTTCTTAATATTTTTGCTGGTCTTCCTTGGGAAAGATATACCCTGGAGTCACACATGAATCATCCCAAAATCAGATTAGGACTAATATCAAATCAAAACATCCTCAATGACACAACATTCGGTCAAAATTCTAATAAGTCCCCAGAAGGGATGGTCTACTTCAAGTCTCAAAAAATTGTTATAAAATCAGCCAGCTCATAGTTTAATCTTAAAGGAGACTGACTCATAGTTTAATCTTAAATGAGACTGCATGACCTCTAAACAAGAAATTTTTCATTTGTTAAGAGGGAGACTTGTTAAAGGGAGAACAGGGGGGAGGTCGTATTCAGTTTTATAATACCTTAATGTTGTAAATGTGTTACAGAGTACCCCCTATCTTGGACATGGATTGGCCTTTTCAGACAAATTTAATCGAGATTATTCCAATTAGAAACCAGATATTTGACTAACTGGGGTATGAAACCTTATATTTAGACTGTAAACATATTCGCTACAGTATAATACATATATGTGGGAGGCGCGGTGGCCTCATGGTTAGCGCGCTCGACTCTGGAGAGAGCGCTCCAGGTTCGATCCCTGGCTGGGGACATTGTGTTGTGTTCTTGGGCAAGACATTTAACTCTCACAGTGCCTCTCTCCACCCAGGTGTATAAATGGGGACCAGTGAATTTAATGCTGGGGGGTAACCCTGCGATGGACTAGCATCCCATCCAGGGGGGAGTAGAAATACTCCCAGTCGCTTCATGCTACAGAAACCGGGATAAGCTCCGGCCTGATGGGCCACTTGGCTCGAATGCAGACTTTACCTTACCTACCATAATACATATATAAAGTGAGATAATCACATTAGCTATATACAATGTTTCATGTAACAGTGAGCTTGTTTGGACTTGATAGGTTGCCTTTGATCTGGATTTGAACTCAACAAACGATCCTGACACACCCATTCCAACAAATGCCAGGATAGCTCTGGAAGGCCTTGTTCAAAGTTTTCGGAAGCCTTTCATGCGGTTCCAGCCCACCACTTATGCTTATCAAGCCAAATGCAGAGAGGCTGTACGCTTCCTGAGGGAGGTGGCCCGTGGAGTGATCGAGAAAAGGCAAGAGGAGAGCAAGACAGGGGAGGACCAACATAATGATATGCTGTCACGCATTCTTCTGTTGCCTCAGAGGGACAGCCGCACTACCATGGAGGATATGATAGATCATTTCATCTCATTTGTTGTTGGTGGTAGGTGATGATTGCACTATCCTGTATAAGTTAACAGGGGTGCATCCAGGATTTTTCATGGTGGTGCCTGGTACCTGGAAAAATCAATGTGGCATGCTCCCAAAATGTTACAGTTTGAGACCTGGCACCTGACTAAAAAACGTTTTACTAGAAATGCCAGCAATGCCACAAAGTAGAAATTGTAATTAGGTACTTGTCCAGAGAGTTTATCTTTATTTCTGTCATAATATTTACAACCCTTTTATGATTTTTTTTTATGTATTGCTTCTCCAAAATGGGGAATGGCTAGAACCCAATCCACCAGTGCCTCCACTCAAAATGCATCCCTGGTTATATGGGTATGCATGTACTACCCAAAATTGTATGGGTTTTGGGTTGTTTGTCTGAAAACTTGCCCTTGTCTGAATTAGCTAGGGCTTTAGTGATACTAAAAGATTTCCTCCAGATTGGGAATGTTTTCGTTTTAAGTTGAACTGTCCTAACAATTGTCACAAAATTTTGCATTGGGCCCTGAAAGTTTGTTTTTGGAGAAGGACTGTGGGAAGTTTTAATCTTTTCCCAAGCAGAATCTTTTTTGTGTGTATATAAGCATAATTTTGTCCTTGGCTTGGCTGTTGTCATTGGTTAAACAAAAGGACACATGAACATGGACCCATTCAAAGGGCCTGGGTAACAATAATATGCATTTATGACTCTGATTGAGACTGAGGTTCCACTAAAGAACCCCTTGAGGGTTTTTAAGCAACTTTGTACCATGTCCTGTGCAATTTTCCTGACCCATTAAAAGAGTGACTTTATATGACTTGTTTACGGAAAGAACTGCTTCCTCAAGGAAATTAATTTCTGTATAATCTTCCACCATGAAAATCCTCCACTAATGATTTTGGAATACCGGTCCCATTACCATGACATTCACAGTTGTTACAAAATTGCAACCACCTTCCCAGGGTCTCTTAGGGGACACTAAGATCAGAAACCCTGTGAATGATTTTGAGAAAATTGATACAAAAATATTTTGCTCACGGAAGACAACTTTTATAATTGACTCATTGGCCCAAATATCAAATTGCTGCTCATGTGCAGGACAATCAAAGAGCCTCGTGGGATGAGCAGAGCAGAGGTGCTCGTCATAAATTTTGAAAAGACTCCCTGAGTTGTACCAAGATCCTGTT
>JAHPZR010054280.1:17500-32500 GCA_019787425.1 Platygyra sinensis | reverse complement strand
AGTCAAGGTTAACCACAGAAATGTTTATTCTCGCATTTTGACTGAGGTGTGTGCTGTTGCCATGGCAACGGGGCTGGTTAAAAACAAGGCTTAAATAATGGTTTTTGTCTATTTAAAAAAAGTCCAGTCATTAGATTGTTTTCATATTTCGCACACTGAGAATTGACATTAAATCCCTACTGTCAACATGGCTCTAATAAAATTTTGACATAGGCGATTTTCGTAATTCGCCGTTAATCGTTTTCTGTATTATTAAAAATTTCCTATGTCAAAATTCAAATTTTTTGATAGATCATTCACATGGTCTCTGATGTATTTTTCTGCCAAATTTCTTGAAATTCTAAAGACTGGATCGTTACAAATCGGCATGTTTCTGCTAAAGCAATCGGTCTCAATTTTTCAAGCAACTGCGCATGCGTTGCATTTTAGTGGGTTCTTTCGGTAACAAACAAAAGCTGAAGATTGCTGGGTTCTTTGCATCGTTACCTTTCCAACATATCTTTGTAATAAAAGATTAAAGCCATCAATACACTGCGTTCAAGTATCGAGAAAAATAACACAGATAGTGCGGGTGTTGAATAAATAAAATGGTCGCTCTATTGACGGCATGTTTGTTTTTTGAAATCCTTGTGCACGTGCTGAATTGCATCAGCAAAAGCACCCACGAAAACTGTGTTCGGCCACCTTAAACTAATCAAAAGTCGAAGCAAGACGCGGACGGCGAAAAGCGCGGGAAAAGTTACGTCAGAGAATTACCATTGGTCACCTGTCAATTGCCTGTCATTATTTCTTCCCGATGATTGGTTAATGAGAGCATTGTGCGCAATCGTGAAACCAGACGAGGAAAATTTCCTGTGAAGTTCAGCTTCTTTGTGGAACACTTGTTGGGTTTGCTAAATAAGTTCAAATAATCCTGAAATAACAGAGAATTTGCATAAACCACAAAAAACTAACGATGAAAACACGAATGTGAAATAACACTGATAACCAGCCGGAAATTCTGCGTTCAAAACTTCACTCGGGTGTTGACTGATTGACTTCTATTCCTCAGGATTGTGGCTGAAATTGACGAAGTTCTTGGCAGCAGATGCGCTGTGAAGTACGAAGACCTCGCTAAGCTTACATACCTTGAACAAGCAAGCAAGGAGGCCCTGCGTCTGCATCCACCGCAGCCAGCAGTCACACGCATGACAAATGAAAATATCACCCTCGGCGGCTACCACATTCCCGCCAAAACCAGTATCATGGTGAACGTGCATGTGCTACATCACCATGTAAAGTACTGGGACGACCCAGAGAAGTTCGACCCAGATCGCTTTGCACCGTCCAATCACGAAAAGGTTGAGCACTACGCGTACATTCCATTCTCTCTAGGTCGTCATACTTGTATTGGGATGCACTTCGCTCAGATTCAGGCCAAAATGCTGTTGGCTCGGCTGCTTCAGACCTTCAAACTGGAGCTACTTCCAGGTCAAGACTTGAAAGAAGTAGAGCACATGACACTGAGGCCGAAGAATGGGACGAGGTGTACACTAACACTTAGATGAGCAAACATTTAACTAATTACCAGTCATAACTGTATTTAAAAAACCTGTCAAACCCTTTTTCTAAAAATTTATTACAGCAACAACATCTTCTGTTTAGCGATTTTCAAATGATTGTCGTGAAAGTAATGCAAACCAAATCCAAATCCGTAATTACATGTAGTAGCTGACGCAAAGCGCGGGAAAACGCGTAGGGAACGATTTACGATTGGTTGTGGCTTCGCTTCTGATTGGATGAAAATGTGGCGCGAATTTTTTAAGCCAATCGTGTGGGTGGTTGATGATTAATGATTTATGCAAAACAAACTACTAATTTAAAGAGGAAAAGCAAGTGAGATTATTTCTGGTACTTTTTGAAAGGAATCTTCCTGCAATTATTTACTTTCAAACGAACAAAAACAAGCAGAGAAAAACATAACAAGGACGGTTAACTCCATTGTTTTGTTGCAAGTACATGATTCGGAAATTTTTGCACCATCAAATACCAGAATCACGTTTAAAATACGGAATTATGATATATCTTAACAGACATAGTATTTAGTATTTACCAGGGTAATGGGCTCCTGGTATTTACACAGTATTTAATATTTGCGCTTAATTAATACGTACAATACTTATATTTAAGTCTCATAATTCAGAAGTATTTGTATGTAATTAATGACCCGCCTGTAATTCAGTTTATGCTGCAAAAAAGTTGAATAAATGGTTGTTGTTATTACTATTACTACTATTACTATTGCTATTGCTATTATTATTATTATTATTATTATTATTATTGTTACTGTTATTGTTGTTAATGTTGTTATTGCTATTATGTATTTAGAAGATACTGCCTGTGTCTTGACTAATGCTCTGTTAAACAAACCTACGGCTTTCAGACCACGTGACGAATAACCGTAAAACTAACGAGAATGTCTCATAGTATCACATTCGCCCAAGTACTACACCAATCTATAAATAGAAACGTGCACGAAAAATTGGTATCGTGCAACTCGATCCTTGACAGCAGACCAGTAATGCGAATGGCGTATCCGTGCTCTAGAGTGAGTTTATAAAATAACTGAGCTACGACTCTACGTTCGTTCATTAGTGTGTTAAGATGAGAGTAGGTAAACATGGTTGTGACGGTTTAGATTCTCGCGTATTTTGAAAATAATGTGACAAAAGCAATAGAGCACACACATTTACCGCGTTTATATAGCTTCATGTAAACAGTCACGGTGGGGCGGTTCATAACTTCTTGATTGTCTCAGTCCTCCTTGTGTTTAGATGAGGCAATAGAAACACGGAAAAAGTGCTTTATTGCTTAGGTGGAAAGTAATTCTCGGTTTTGGTTTACTACGTTAAACGATTCGCCATGAAATAATTTGAAAATAGAGAAAAAGAACCTCGGGCAAATTTGTCGTTTAATCAGAAAAAAAACCAAACGATGGTGACTCGCTTCACATCGTTGAGATCTTTCCTCTCTTCGCGCTATTTACTTGCACATGCTTAGAGTTTTGACTGGTTTAAACTGGGATGTTTGCCTTCTTTCTGATTGGTCAGGGTGTCATTTCGATCGTTCCTTACTATTGCGCTTCGTTCAAAATACCAGCAAAGATGGTCAAGATTCAAACATTTCTCACTATATTTAAAAATATATGCTAGGCTAAGAACAGAGAACTGTGCATACACATTATTTTTAGTAGTATTGGACTTGTTAATAAAGTATCATTAAAAAATCGAGTTAGCATATACCTTTTGTTTTCAAAACATGCAATCCAATCACAGTAAAAAAATATACTCAAGAAATATAGTTCAGACAAACAGGCAACAATCTTGTACTAAAAACGTTACATAACCAAACACATTTTCTGTTATCTCATTAAAAAGAAAAATAAGCTAGACCTTTATTTACCCTCGGCAGTGTTTATAGCACAAGTGCTAATGGGGCCGAACAAACAACTGAAACTGTTCTGGCAGACGAATTAAAAGAAATACTAAAATACAGTTGTAGTCATTATTAGCGTACTTATTAATTCAAAAATTGTCCCCGGGGGGGGGGGGGGGGTACTTACCAAAGTTTAATACGGGGAGGCTCCGCCCCGAGGTCCAACCCCTTACCCTTTTATATACCATCTTGGCAGAAAAGGTACCCCTTTTATATACCTCTTATTTAAAAAAGGTACCCCTTTCACATACCTACTTTAAGAAGTCTTGTTCTCATTTTCATGTAGTGCTTAAAAAATAAACTGATACAGCCGTAAGTAGCGTCTACTCGAAATATTATAGTTAAAGGCCCTTGTAAATACCTGAATGACCGATTTCCCTACCCTTTTATATACCTCAACTGTTGAAATCCCTACCCTTTTATATACCTGAAGCCTGAAAAAGGTACCCCTTTCAGGCGGAGGCCTCCCCGTATAGGCCATTATAGGAGTACCCCCCCCCCCCGGGAAATTGTCAGCGAGATCAAATGAATGGCAACACATTAATGTTGTACGTGAGTATAATAACCAAATTATTATCAAGGTTGAATACCTGAATTGCTAAGCGTATTACACAATAAACCCGTACTGTTTGCTGTTAATTACTGTTAAACTTCCCGGCTGGTATATTGGCTTGTTGGATGTTTGCTTGCATTTGCATTTTTATTTGTAAATAGGTACTGAAAAAACCCTTTTGGGGGAGTATTTATTAAAGTTTATTATTATTATTATTATTATTATTTATAATTATCATTTGACAAACACACAAGAATCAGCTAAAGGGATAAAGTTTCTACGGGATTACGATTAAAATGGTCACATTGACATAGATCATATATTTTCAAAATTTCTTTTAGTTTGATTTTGAGCCCCAGGCAATGATATCTACAAAACGGCCATCTTTTGAAAGCTTTGCAATCATTCATGCGGAACATGACTCTTAAAGTCAACAAATTGAACCGAAAGTTCGAAACTGGAATGCAAACAACAGAAGAAAAGTGAATTTTAAATCACAGTACATCATGCGAGCAACTAAAGATCAGTTACCTGTTCTTTCTTGATTCGAGCCGAGAGCAAGTTTGAATGTGTGGACTCTACTATCTTCTAATATTGGAGTGCTCAGCCAATGTTTCCAAAGCTACAGAGCATGACGCGCCGGGTTTCTATCTCGATGGTCCGTTACTGCCGTTAATTCACATTTTGTAAAAAACATACGTCGACATCTTAGCCACTGTTTACCTGCTGTTGGTTCGCTGCGGAAGTTCCTTCGATGTACTCCTGCACAATTTCGGGAATCTTCTCCTCTGGGCAATCATTGCTTTAATTTTTTTCTGGTCACCTCCATCTTGGTAAATTTCGACGATCTTTGGAAAAACTCCGGTAAGAAACGCTATCAAAGTTCTCATGATAGGGGTTGCACCAACATTCAGTAAGATTGTCACTGAGAAAACAAGAAATACAAAAGACACCAATATAGTGATCTTTAAAATTAATACACAGACACTTCTCTGAGAGGCATTAGTTCTTCGCAAGCCATGTGGAAAAGCTTCTGGGGGATCTTCATCACATTGTCCTTGGTACCGACAGTAGTTTGTGTATTTTGCAGCAGAGACATATCTGTGACTTGCGGGCTATGTCCGACCGGGCGTGATGTCTTGTAAGACTTGACTTGTTTAAAGAGCGCAAGGGCAAGATCCTGGTATTTGTTGGTAAAAGAGCTGTAGCTACTCCAAATATAATACAAGACAAGAAACAAAACAAGCTACACAAGGAAGGCTTTCCGGCTCAGAGAGCAGGAGTACAAGGCTGATAAAAAGGCAATAAACATACTAACACCAGCAAACAGCAACAACCGAGATATCCCTCGAAATGCTGGGATAATGAACAAATGTAACAAAGATTGTCCAACTCAACGTGACATAGTTGCCATGGAATGTCACACAAGACAAATAAGGTGATGTTACGATAAGAGTTGATAGAATTGCGAGCAACATGAGCATCAGTAGTATAACAATAATTGCGGGCTGAAGGACAACAAGACAATGAACAAAAACCAGCGGAGAAGAAATATGGGGAGATAGATTCAAAAACGGAGGTAATCAAAAGAAAGCACGTCTTAAAATAATTCAAGAGATATCGCGTAAAAAGTCCCCAGTAATGAACTACAATCTGTGGCTGGACTCGTAGTTGGTGTATAATATACTCTGGGGGATTCCGTTTGACAGTCGAGAGTCTCCAGTTTCCATGCAAGCAAACGAGGCAAGGACGATTCCTTTCACGGGACCTCGAAATACAAAATGACTCGTAAAAAGCCAGAATGATATAACACACACAATACAGTATCATCTCTGGCTGCAAAAGACGCGACACGCCGAAACGTTTGAAAATCAGAAACTCCTCGCTCTGCTGCAAGGATCTACCTAACATTGCAAGGCCGACGAATGGAAAAGGAAGCACAACAACCCGTAGAATAAACTCTCTTGCTCTATGCCGCATGGTATCTTCCTTTGAGAAGAAATAGTTTCCCATTAAACTTTCAAGGCTGACTGGGCTTGCTCCATCTAGAACAATTTGATGAACGCCTTCATCTGTGACTTGTGTCGGCGAGAAAAGACAAAACAAGTAGAGGAGTAAAAATAGAAAATGAGGACGAATACATCACTTAACCAAAACAAAACATCTTTTGCCCATCCATCGCAATTAATAGACCCTCGAAAGTACTGCTATTATTCCCAGTTGATTTGGTGATTTTGATGCAAAATTGAAAATTATCTGTTGTCTGGGTGCTGCAGTCAATGGTATCACGTTCGATCCCAAGATTTACAAGCCGATATAGACAGAATTTGCATGGTGAACCACTGCAGTAATAAGTCGGCTCGGTAGATTTCGTGCTTACAGGCGCTAAGGTACATATGGCCATGATTTTTTTTGTGTTCGTCAACAGAATCGTACAACAACAAGACATCATATTTTCGACGCTTTCAATGCCTCGTGAAAATTGAAAGTTCTTTACTTGGCGACCGTATTTCCCAGTGTTTCAGTGATGTTTCCGCTCGAGGTGCCCGACGCCTGGTTCACGCATTTGTCGTTCACCTTTTCTTGACACCAAAGCGAATCACTTTCTTGGCGATTTTGGTCCTCATTTCTCCCAAAAAACTCATAATCATCCATAATTGTACAATTCCAGCTACAACGAGTTCCATCGTTGAGTCCACTGACAGGCTTGTTGTTATTTAGCGATGCTCTGGTGCCTGTGCGCTACAAAGCACTGCTAGCAACACAGCTAAGGAGAGCCAGGAGCTTGCCGAAAGCATCCTCACAGATTGCAATGGAAACAGAGCGACACAATCTCCGGCTTGTCCTAAGTAAACCCGAGAATAGCCCTTGGCAGCTAAGCCATCACGTGACCTATTTTCGTAAAATTATGGGCTGCAACTTTAAGAATGCCAGAAAGATCCAGAAATGGAAAAAGCGTGTCGAAAACATCAAAATGGCCAAGTTTAGAAGCCCCTGGCATTAAAGAATGAGATTTTATGACGGTTTGAATCTTAAAACAATAAGAAGATTTGTATGGAAAAAGTTGCTGGAGAGCAAGGCCTTGCTCTCCAGCAACTATTTTCCATAGCTAGATGTACTCTAAATTTTCCAAAATTCAAACTGACGTACAAACCTACTTTTAATGCTAGGGACCTCAAACTTTGCCATTTTGGTATTTTCGATATGCTCTTCCATTTCTGGCATTCTTTAAGTTATAGCCCTAATATAAATTATTTTTAGGAAATCTGGTCACGTGGACCCCAACTGCACAGGGGCTCATTACACCTTTACTTCCAACTAGGAAATGTATTATGCTGAGTAAGCAACTGTCGGACTAAATATGGAAATATTGAAACTGAAAGTTTTCAGTAGTTAAATAGGTGACGGTCACTGATATCTTGGTATACCCGGAAGCGATGGGAGTGGGGTTAGGGGACCTAGAAGTAAAGGATTAGGAGTGGGCTACCTCCACATGGCTGTTAATGGTTTTTGTTTAAATATTTAGACGATTTGAGCGACTCCCTTTTCTCTAAAGACAAACTCTGTGTTAACTCTATCTACTCTGCCCTCAGTGATTTATACTTGAATTGCAGGAGAACACTTATTCCGCTTAATTAAGTCACACCTTTTCGTTCCCTGACCAGCTTCTGACCGGAGTCTCATTGAAATTGACAGCTAATCAGAACACAAATATTAAGCCCTGACCAGCAGGCAAGTCCCCCCGGCTTCGGGAGCTTTCCGTTGGGTATACCAAAGATATCAGTGACCGTCACCTATTTAACTACTGAAAACTTTCAGTTTCCAATATTTCCATATTCTAGTCCGACAGTTGCTTACTCAGCATAATACATTTCCTAGTTGGAAGTAAAGGTGTAATGAGCCCCTGTGCAGTTGGGGTCCACGTGACCAGATTTCCTAAAAATAATTTATATTATGGGCTATAACTTAAAGAATGCCAGAAATGGAAGAGCATATCGAAAATACCAAAATGGCAAAGTTTGAGGTCCTAGCATTAAAAGTAGGTTTGTACGTCAGTTTGAATTTATGGAAAAATTTAGAGTACATCTAGCTATGAAAATAGTTGCTGGAGAGCAAGGCCTTGCTCTCCAGCAACTTTTTCCATACAAATCTTCTTATTGTTTTAAGATTCAAACCGTCATAAAATCTCATTCTTTATGCCAGGGGCTTCCAAACTTGGCCATTTTGACGTTTTCGACACGCTTTTTCCATTTCTGGATCTTTCTGGCATTCTTAAAGTTGCAGCCCATAATTTTACGAAAATAGGTCACGTGATGGCTTAGCTGCCAAGGGCTATTCTCGGGTTTACTTAGGACAAGCCGGAGATTGTGTCGCTCTGTTTCCATTGCAATCTGTGAGGATGCTTTCGGCAAGCTCCTGGCTCTCCTTAGCTGTGTTGCTAGCAGTGCTTTGTAGCGCACAGGCACCAGAGGCATCGCTAAATAACAACAGGCCTGTCAGGGACTCAACGATGGAACTCGTTGTAGCTGGAATTGTACAATTAGGGATGATTATGAGTTTTTTGGGAGAAATGAGGACCAAAATCGCCAACGAAAGTGATTCGCTTTGGTGTCAAGAAAGGGTGAACGAACAAATGCGTGAACCAGGCGTCGGGCAACTCGAGCGGAAACATCACTGAAACACTGGGAAATACGGTCGCCAAGTAAAGAACTTTCAATTTTCACGAAGGCATTGAAAGCGTCGAAAATATGATGTCTTGTTGTTGTACGAATTCTGTTGACGAACACAAAAAAAATCATGGCCATATGTACCTTAGCGCCTGTAAGCACGAAATCTACCGAGCCGACTTATTACTGCAGTGGTTCACCATGCAAATTCTGTCATATCGGCTTGTAAATCTTGGGATCGAACGTGATACCATTGACTGCAGCACCCAGACAACAGATAATTTTCAATTTTGCATCAAAATCACCAAATCAACTGGGAATAATAGCAGTACTTTCGAGGGTCTATTAATTGCGATGGATGGGCAAAAGATGTTTTGTTTTGGTTAAGTGATGTATTCGTCCTCATTTTCTATTTTTACTCCTCTACTTGTTTTGTCTTTTCTCGCCGACACAAGTCACAGATGAAGGCGTTCATCAAATTGTTCTAGATGGAGCAAGCCCAGTCAGCCTTGAAAGTTTAATGGGCAAACTATTTCTTCTCAAAGGAAGATACCATGCGGCATAGAGCAAGAGAGTTTATTCATACGGGTTGTTGTGCTTCCTTTTCCATTCGTCGGCCTTGCAATGTTAGGTAGATCCTTGCAGCAGAGCGAGGAGTTTCTGATTTTCAAACGTTTCGGCGTGTCGCGTCTTTTGCAGCCAGAGATGATACTGTATTGTGTGTGTTATATCATTCTGGCTTTTTACGAGTCATTTTGTATTTCGAGGTCCCGTGAAAGGAATCGTCCTTGCCTCGTTTGCTTGCATGGGAAACTGGAGACTCTCGACTGTCAAACGGAATCCCCCAGAGTATATTATACACCAACTACGAGTCCAGCCACAGATTGTAGTTCATTACTGGGGACTTTTTACGCGATATCTCTTGAATTATTTTAAGACGTGCTTTCTTTTGATTACCTCCGTTTTTGAACTATCTCCCCAATTTCTTCTCCGCTGGTTTTTGTTCATTGTCTTGTTGTCCTTCAGTCCCGCAATTATTGTTATACTACTGATGCTCATGTTGCTCGCAATTCTATCAACTCTTATCGTAACATCACCTTATTGTCTTGTGTGACATTCCATGGATACTATGTCACGTTGAGTTGGACAATCTTTGTTTACATTTGTTCATTATCCCAGCATTTCGAGGGATATCTCGGTTGTTGCTGTTTGCTGGTGTTAGTATGTTTATTGCCTTTTTATCAGCCTTTGTACTCCTGCCTCTCTGAGCCGGAAAGCCTTCCTTGTGTAGCTTGTTTTGTTTCTTGTCTTGTATTATATTTGGAGTAGCTACAGCTCTTTTACCAACAAATACCAGGATCTTGCCCTTGCGCTCTTTAAACAAGTCAAGTCTTACAAGACATCACGCCCGGTCGGACATAGCCCGCAAGTCACAGATATGTCTCTGCTGCAAAATACACAAACTACTGTCGGTACCAAGGACAATGTGATGAAGATCCCCCAGAAGCTTTTCCACATGGCTTGCGAAGAACTAATGCCTCTCAGAGAAGTGTCTGTGTATTAATTTTAAAGATCACTATATTGGTGTCTTTTGTATTTCTTGTTTTCTCAGTGACAATCTTACTGAATGTTGGTGCAACCCCTATCATGAGAACTTTGATAGCGTTTCTTACCGGAGTTTTTCCAAAGATCGTCGAAATTTACCAAGATGGAGGTGACCAGAAAAAAATTAAAGCAATGATTGCCGCAGAGGAGAAGATTCCCGAAATTGTGCAGGAGTACATCGAAGGAACTTCCGCAGCGAACCAACAGCAGGTAAACAGTGGCTAAGATGTCGACGTATGTTTTTTACAAAATGTGAATTAACGGCAGTAACGGACCATCGAGATAGAAACCCGGCGCGTCATGCTCTGTAGCTTTGGAAACATTGGCTGAGCACTCCAATATTAGAAGATAGTAGAGTCCACACATTCAAACTTGCTCTCGGCTCGAATCAAGAAAGAACAGGTAACTGATCTTTAGTTGCTCGCATGATGTACTGTGATTTAAAATTCACTTTTCTTCTGTTGTTGC
The DNA here is from genome assembly GCA_019787425.1 of Platygyra sinensis. Classification (NCBI taxonomy): domain Eukaryota; kingdom Metazoa; phylum Cnidaria; class Anthozoa; order Scleractinia; family Merulinidae; genus Platygyra; species Platygyra sinensis. Next base: position 21,733 of record JAHPZR010054280.1, on the reverse strand, counting down.
ATTCCAGTTTCGAACTTTCGGTTCAATTTGTTGACTTTAAGAGTCATGTTCCGCATGAATGATTGCAAAGCTTTCAAAAGATGGCCGTTTTGTAGATATCATTGCCTGGGGCTCAAAATCAAACTAAAAGAAATTTTGAAAATATATGATCTATGTCAATGTGACCATTTTAATCGTAATCCCGTAGAAACTTTATCCCTTTAGCTGATTCTTGTGTGTTTGTCAAATGATAATTATAAATAATAATAATAATAATAATAATAAACTTTAATAAATACTCCCCAACAAGGGTTTTTTCAGTACCTATTTACAAATAAAAATGCAAATGCAAGCAAACATCCAACAAGCCAATATACCAGCCGGGAAGTTTAACAGTAATTAACAGCAAACAGTACGGGTTTATTGTGTAATACGCTTAGCAATTCAGGTATTCAACCTTGATAATAATTTGGTTATTATACTCACGTACAACATTAATGTGTTGCCATTCATTTGATCTCGCTGACAATTTCCCGGGGGGGGGGGGGTACTCCTATAATGGCCTATACGGGGAGGCCTCCGCCTGAAAGGGGTACCTTTTTCAGGCTTCAGGTATATAAAAGGTAGGGATTTCAAAGTTGAGGTATATAAAAGGGTAGGGAAATCGGTCATTTAGGTATTTACAAGGGCCTTTAACTATAATATTTCGAGTAGACGCCACTTACGGCTGTATCAGTTTATTTTTTAAGCACTACATGAAAATGAGAACAAGACTTCTTAAAGTAGGTATGTGAAAGGGGTACCTTTTTTAAATAAGAGGTATATAAAAGGGGTACCTTTTCTGCCAAGATGGTATATAAAAGGGTAAGGGGTTGGACCTCGGGGCGGAGCCTCCCCGTATTAAACTTTGGTAAGTACCCCCCCCCCCCCCCGGGGGACAATTTTTGAATTAATAAGTACGCTAATAATGACTACAACTGTATTTTAGTATTTCTTTTAATTCGTCTGCCAGAACAGTTTCAGTTGTTTGTTCGGCCCCATTAGCACTTGTGCTATAAACACTGCCGAGGGTAAATAAAGGTCTAGCTTATTTTTCTTTTTAATGAGATAACAGAAAATGTGTTTGGTTATGTAACGTTTTTAGTACAAGATTGTTGCCTGTTTGTCTGAACTATATTTCTTGAGTATATTTTTTTACTGTGATTGGATTGCATGTTTTGAAAACAAAAGGTATATGCTAACTCGATTTTTTAATGATACTTTATTAACAAGTCCAATACTACTAAAAATAATGTGTATGCACAGTTCTCTGTTCTTAGCCTAGCATATATTTTTAAATATAGTGAGAAATGTTTGAATCTTGACCATCTTTGCTGGTATTTTGAACGAAGCGCAATAGTAAGGAACGATCGAAATGACACCCTGACCAATCAGAAAGAAGGCAAACATCCCAGTTTAAACCAGTCAAAACTCTAAGCATGTGCAAGTAAATAGCGCGAAGAGAGGAAAGATCTCAACGATGTGAGCGAGTCACCATCGTTTGGTTTTTTTTCTGATTAAACGACAAATTTGCCCGAGGTTCTTTTTCTCTATTTTCAAATTATTTCATGGCGAATCGTTTAACGTAGTAAACCAAAACCGAGAATTACTTTCCACCTAAGCAATAAAGCACTTTTTCCGTGTTTCTATTGCCTCATCTAAACACAAGGAGGACTGAGACAATCAAGAAGTTATGAACCGCCCCACCGTGACTGTTTACATGAAGCTATATAAACGCGGTAAATGTGTGTGCTCTATTGCTTTTGTCACATTATTTTCAAAAATACGCGAGAATCTAAACCGTCACAACCATGTTTACCTACTCTCATCTTAACACACTAATGAACGAACGTAGAGTCGTAGCTCAGTTATTTTATAAACTCACTCTAGAGCACGGATACGCCATTCGCATTACTGGTCTGCTGTCAAGGATCGAGTTGCACGATACCAATTTTTCGTGCACGTTTCTATTTATAGATTGGTGTAGTACTTGGGCGAATGTGATACTATGAGACATTCTCGTTAGTTTTACGGTTATTCGTCACGTGGTCTGAAAGCCGTAGGTTTGTTTAACAGAGCATTAGTCAAGACACAGGCAGTATCTTCTAAATACATAATAGCAATAACAACATTAACAACAATAACAGTAACAATAATAATAATAATAATAATAATAATAATAGCAATAGCAATAGTAATAGTAGTAATAGTAATAACAACAACCATTTATTCAACTTTTTTGCAGCATAAACTGAATTACAGGCGGGTCATTAATTACATACAAATACTTCTGAATTATGAGACTTAAATATAAGTATTGTACGTATTAATTAAGCGCAAATATTAAATACTGTGTAAATACCAGGAGCCCATTACCCTGGTAAATACTAAATACTATGTCTGTTAAGATATATCATAATTCCGTATTTTAAACGTGATTCTGGTATTTGATGGTGCAAAAATTTCCGAATCATGTACTTGCAACAAAACAATGGAGTTAACCGTCCTTGTTATGTTTTTCTCTGCTTGTTTTTGTTCGTTTGAAAGTAAATAATTGCAGGAAGATTCCTTTCAAAAAGTACCAGAAATAATCTCACTTGCTTTTCCTCTTTAAATTAGTAGTTTGTTTTGCATAAATCATTAATCATCAACCACCCACACGATTGGCTTAAAAAATTCGCGCCACATTTTCATCCAATCAGAAGCGAAGCCACAACCAATCGTAAATCGTTCCCTACGCGTTTTCCCGCGCTTTGCGTCAGCTACTACATGTAATTACGGATTTGGATTTGGTTTGCATTACTTTCACGACAATCATTTGAAAATCGCTAAACAGAAGATGTTGTTGCTGTAATAAATTTTTAGAAAAAGGGTTTGACAGGTTTTTTAAATACAGTTATGACTGGTAATTAGTTAAATGTTTGCTCATCTAAGTGTTAGTGTACACCTCGTCCCATTCTTCGGCCTCAGTGTCATGTGCTCTACTTCTTTCAAGTCTTGACCTGGAAGTAGCTCCAGTTTGAAGGTCTGAAGCAGCCGAGCCAACAGCATTTTGGCCTGAATCTGAGCGAAGTGCATCCCAATACAAGTATGACGACCTAGAGAGAATGGAATGTACGCGTAGTGCTCAACCTTTTCGTGATTGGACGGTGCAAAGCGATCTGGGTCGAACTTCTCTGGGTCGTCCCAGTACTTTACATGGTGATGTAGCACATGCACGTTCACCATGATACTGGTTTTGGCGGGAATGTGGTAGCCGCCGAGGGTGATATTTTCATTTGTCATGCGTGTGACTGCTGGCTGCGGTGGATGCAGACGCAGGGCCTCCTTGCTTGCTTGTTCAAGGTATGTAAGCTTAGCGAGGTCTTCGTACTTCACAGCGCATCTGCTGCCAAGAACTTCGTCAATTTCAGCCACAATCCTGAGGAATAGAAGTCAATCAGTCAACACCCGAGTGAAGTTTTGAACGCAGAATTTCCGGCTGGTTATCAGTGTTATTTCACATTCGTGTTTTCATCGTTAGTTTTTGTGGTTTATGCAAATTCTCTGTTATTTCAGGATTATTTGAACTTATTTAGCAAACCCAACAAGTGTTCCACAAAGAAGCTGAACTTCACAGGAAATTTTCCTCGTCTGGTTTCACGATTGCGCACAATGCTCTCATTAACCAATCATCGGGAAGAAATAATGACAGGCAATTGACAGGTGACCAATGGTAATTCTCTGACGTAACTTTTCCCGCGCTTTTCGCCGTCCGCGTCTTGCTTCGACTTTTGATTAGTTTAAGGTGGCCGAACACAGTTTTCGTGGGTGCTTTTGCTGATGCAATTCAGCACGTGCACAAGGATTTCAAAAAACAAACATGCCGTCAATAGAGCGACCATTTTATTTATTCAACACCCGCACTATCTGTGTTATTTTTCTCGATACTTGAACGCAGTGTATTGATGGCTTTAATCTTTTATTACAAAGATATGTTGGAAAGGTAACGATGCAAAGAACCCAGCAATCTTCAGCTTTTGTTTGTTACCGAAAGAACCCACTAAAATGCAACGCATGCGCAGTTGCTTGAAAAATTGAGACCGATTGCTTTAGCAGAAACATGCCGATTTGTAACGATCCAGTCTTTAGAATTTCAAGAAATTTGGCAGAAAAATACATCAGAGACCATGTGAATGATCTATCAAAAAATTTGAATTTTGACATAGGAAATTT
>JAHPZR010054280.1:0-10000 GCA_019787425.1 Platygyra sinensis | reverse complement strand
GTAGACCATCCCTTCTGGGGACTTATTAGAATTTTGACCGAATGTTGTGTCATTGAGGATGTTTTGATTTGATATTAGTCCTAATCTGATTTTGGGATGATTCATGTGTGACTCCAGGGTATATCTTTCCCAAGGAAGACCAGCAAAAATATTAAGAAGTAAGGGATTTGAAAAGGCAAAATTATAGGTTCAAAACTTAACGAAAATTTAGTTACCTTATGCATGTGCACAGTCATATCAACCAGGCAGCGGTAGCCATGGACAGCTGTTTCAGTCGATACTGGCCAGGCTGTGGGTTGGTGTTCGAGTGTGTCACTTACTTTTATTGTTTGTTACATAAATTTACTGACACAGCAATCAAGAATGTAGGCTGATCTGCCTTCTCAGCACATGCCGAGGGAGAACTGCCATGCAGTTCCCTGCCAACAGCTCCCGCATGTTAAGAGGGGAGATGGCACCTAAAGAGGTGCTTTGCAACAGTCTCAGAAGTAAAGGGCAGACTACATAGGGCTTTTAGTCCTATTTCTGCCCAATTTCTGTGCCATGCTGATGAGGCCTAACAAGGCAAAAAACAGCTGTCCATGGCTGCCACTGCCCGGGTGAATGCAGCTGTATGCTTGCATAAGGTACTGGCCAGACAGTGGGTTGGTACTCGAATGTGTCACTCGCTTTTATTGCCAGTAATCTGGATGCTCTATCTATACTCTGGTCTCTTTTTGTGAAAGGTTAGCTGATATCGCTTATCTTAATAAAAACAAAATAACGAAAAAGTATTATGATACATATCAACTAAGTTGGGCTTTTACATGTTACCCTATACCTAGAAGTACCCAGTACCCTATACCCCAACCCCCACCTCCAACCCAACCCCCTCTTACGCCCCAAGCTAACCAGACTGGCTTACTTTGGCTACCATATCCAGGTTTATCCTTACGAGTTCTTCAGCCATGGAAACCTCCGTCTTTCCATCAGCAAGCGTTTTCCAGCCTCCGTAAGAACGAGTCGCAAATGGTTGTAAAACTGTCCATAAGACTCATCAAATTCGGCCGATGAAACCCCGGATCCAAGGCAGTCCTCTTCCAATGCCATTCTTCCTCAGAAACCTCGGACAGAAGTCCTCGACCAAGCATCCTCTGCCCAAACAGCGAAGAGAAATGACTGTAGCCGAACTCATCTCGGGTAGATTCCTGGTGATAAGCACTTCTTTCACGAGTTCAGCGTCTGTGATCATGACAACCGGACGATGGAAAAACCAGAATACGAACATCGGGGAATAATGGTGCGCGAGTTCGGCCCAAATCTGGTGGATTGTTAATTTGAATTTTGCTCTCTTCTCGTAAACTAATTTCATGTTCCCTCTGAAAAAGTCATCTCTCTTTGGTCCGGGCAAATGGTCGTATTTTCGGTGTATAGAATACAAGTAGATGACAAAGCCCGTAAATACAAGGATGGCTGTACTTAAGATAGCTGTTACTACCCAAAGCAAGATTGTACTCAAAGAAATCATGTTTCAAACAATGAAGGTTGTGTCAATTTTTCTGCTGTAATTCAAACGTGCTTGCCCATTCCCCTTCGTATAAAAATTCATGCACTGGATCACGTCGTGGTTCAAATTGTTGCGTGGTCACGCAATGCCAGATTGTCACATTACAAAGAGCATACCATGTACAAGCAATAAATAGAGTATCATATATATGAATCGCCTACTTTGTCGTTTTACGTTTCCCCTGTCCGCTCGACAAGGGTAACGAAGTTACGAAGGCTCTTAGGACGAGATTGCGTGAGTGACCAAACGACGGTAACCGTCGTTCCCAGGGTCCTCTCTCTACCTTGAGAAAGCGGCTTTTTCTTTACGGCTGGACCTCGCCAAAGACGTAAATCGTCATTTTCTCGAAAACAACTACGGTGACCTATCATTTTTTTTAGTTGTTTTGAATTGAATAGTAAATTTCTCTATGTAAAATAAATATGGGCCAATTCTCAGTTTTGAGGAAAAACAATCGTCGGAAACGTGAATTTAGCAAGCAATCTTCACTATAATCATAGCGCTTTTATAAGGATTTATATGGAATAAACAAGGTGCTGCTGCTCCTAAACGAACATGGGGACCCCTCCTTTTTATTTCAAAATTTGAGTTTCTATAATATTAACAATCAATAAGCAAAGTTTGAGAAAAGTCTCAGTGTAGGTTCTATTTCAGTGGAATGACCTTAAAAACAGACAAACACGACATGCAATGTATGTTAATGATATAAAGACATAATCATCGAATGCTTTTATCTAAAAGTAGTTTTTTAAGCATTGTCATAAATCTGAAGTTCCTCATCATGTTCATGCATTGTCTCTTTGGCACTTGGTAAAATAGATATTTACTGTAACTGTTCACAATCCATAAACGGTAAAACCAGGAAACCAGCTCACTGTTTTTTTTTAGCATGATCGTTTTGTAATTTTGCTGAGTTTCCTGTTGTTATAGACAAACAATAGACAAAGCTCAAAGACATCTTGTAATAACGCTTCCTTTATTGTCACTGATTAATCGGATTATAATGTTCTATACTATTTGTAGAAATCTTTGATTTATAATCACAGAGATAATGCGGTAAACAAAACAACTTAACTTCTGTTTCTCTTCGCGTAATTCTGTGTTTCCGCTTCGCGAAACTCTAAACAAGACCTTGGCGGCTTAAAATATTGGCGCTTTGCGCAGAACACCCAAGCAAGACCCCCGGTGGGGGGGGGGTACTCCCTTATTTGGGCTATACGGGGACGTGCCGCTGGATAGGGTATGGTTTTTGTGTGGCTTACACGAAGTGTAAAGCCACGTTACGGTATCGTCTGATTTCTTTGTAGTAGATAAAATATGAGCGGGAGATCTGTATGGGCGTTTACAATGGCGAGCCGATAGGCGAGCCATTGTAAACGTTCATACAGATCTCACGCGAATATTTTATCCTACTTGGAAAATGAATACATTAAATTGAATGCAAAGTATTGTTATGGGATTCGTTCATTGGACATGCATGCCAGAATGCCATACACATCGGACGCAAATATTTTCACCTACTTGCGAAAGGAAAACAATAAATTGAATGCAAAGTATTGTTTTGTGACATGGATGCCAAAATGCTGTACGTCCCACAGGAGACAGTGCATGAGACAATAATAGAAATATTCTAAATTTTCAGTCACTGCCAAATCGCCAGTATGGCAACAGTTCGTTTTCGTCCGCCGAAAACTGAAAAGGAAGAAATTTAGTTATTGTCTGAAACCGTACCTAAAAACACCAAGTACAATACAAAATGGGCGGTGAACGTTTTTACTGCCTGGCAGAATACGAGAATGAACAAAAAAGCGCAGTTGGAAACATCTGGAGGCAACGGACTTGAGTCGACCAATGTCGAGGACTTGTCAGTCCCACTCGAGCACATGTCCGCCGACAGTTTAAATTTCTGGCTCTGCAAATTCATTTGTGAAGTTGCGAAGCAAACCGGGGAACGCTACCCTCCTAAGACGCTGTACCTACTTGTTTGCCGCATTAATCGCCATTTGGGAAACGTACAAGGAGAAAAGGCGTTTAACATACTGGAGAAAAGTGACAGGAGGTAAAACGACATTCTTTGAAGCAATATTTCATCGCATTAAATTCTATGATGAAAATATGTCCATTTTGTTATTCATTTTAATCAGTAGAGGTCTGTATCAAAAGTTAATGAATACTAATTAGCTGAGCAGGAGTTTGTATCAAAAGTTAATTCTACTGTTTAATAATTCATCAACCCCAGCCTTTCCCTACTATCTATTCAATCCCTCCCCGAGCTTTCAGACAGTTGATTTGTATTGGGGTTTACAGTTGTGTACATGTGATCTGAATATTGTGCTGGGATTGGTTTGCACGCTCATGAATAATTAATGAATTTTACAAATTTGTTTATTTGTTTGTCTACGAGAGTCGAGTGCCTGTCACGTGGTCTGGTGTCTGCGGCGAACTAGTAGTCTTGGTTGTAAGCTTGGGTTCGAGTAATTTTTTTCAGGTGATCATATCACGAGTTAGTTCTCCTGGTACAAGCCAACAGACACAGACCCAGCTTGTGTTATAAGCGCAGATTGTGCAAGAGCGTTTACGCTCTTACACTGGTTGAATCTTCGGTATGGGTTGTAATGTTTTGGTTTTCACTTTATCCAGTACCGCATAAATTTGCGCTGACTCATAATAAGAACATTAGACTACGAGTAGTCGGTTTTTGTTCCTGAAATCCTCCGCGTGCGGAACTCAAAATATATTATGCAAACTAGGGAAAGAAACGAGGAAGGAATGGGGATCGATCGCATGTTCCAGTAATTTCTAGCGCGCCAAGAAAAGAACTCAGTAATTTCTAGCGGGCTAGGAAAAGAAAGAGACTGCTCGCAGTCTATAAGAACGTATGGTTTGTACATACAAGTTTAGGTCGATAAGCATGTCCCACACGCGATAGGTCAAGGGTTTGGTATCGGATAAACTTGTGCAAATAGGAACTGCTCCAAAACAATTGATAACAGCTTACCTTTAATTAAAACAACAATTAAATTTCCGGTGAAGTACTTAGCGCTGAGACACACTTAGTGTCCTTAAAGATAACAAGGTGCTTATTTCAAGGAGAAACAATGACAATACAAAACTGTTTGTTGTTTCTCCTATTTTGAAGTTTGCGTATGTTGTTGATGTACTTTCATTAGTCATCACGTTTCACTTTATCCGCACTGATGCAAGTTTCCTGGAAGAGTTACAATTCTGAAATCATATTATTTCACGCTGAGGATGGAAGAAAGGTTTATTTAAAATATTGAGGGTGAAACATTTATTTTTAGTAATGTAATACCTTTTAAACGGTGACGTATAGCATTCTTTTGGATAAGTAATATCTCAATTATTTCATGCCGTGCTATGTCGCGCACGGGTTAAAAACAATCCATATAAAAGAATGATTTTAAAAACGCTCCAGAGGATTTTCTTTTAATCCAAGAAACAGAAACACAAACACTACCTTTCCGTAAATGTTTTTTTTTTGGCGGAAAAAGAGAAAGCAGTGAAGAAGAAAACAAAACATGAAAAGCATACACAAATGGGATTTGAACTCTTAACCTCTCGCGTGACGATCCAGCATGTATCAACTTGTGCATTACTTACAAGTATTTGAAATTTTGACAAAAAAAAATCTTGCCGTTTTTTACTGCAGCACAGAGAAAACATGTACAAATACATGTAATGAAAACGTGTAAGCAGGCCTCAGAAACAAACAGTTTGTTACCCTTGAACTTTTTTTTCTATTTTTACAAATGACAATACAACCCTGAATGGATAAAGGTTTTATGCGCTTGTTCGAAACCTAGACTGCACTAACATCACAAGTACATCGTTAACTGAGCAATGCCTCATAACACCCTTTCATAATTTATTTTCCAAGTTCAGTGGCTATAACAGCCACTTTGATCTAAGTTGTATCACCCCTTCACTCCTTCACTTCGTGTTAGACATTTAGAAACCCGGCAGAGTCGGGGACACCCATATGAAAAGCCAGGCAATACTCGTCAGAAGATATAAATTTACTTCCTAGGGGAGAATAATATGGAAGTTGCTTGAGCTTCATTAGAACCCTAAAAGATACCACTTAAAATGAAAGAAGTGCGATCACCAACCACTACTCAAGAAAGGATACCACCGCGCGCCCATCCAATAGATAACCTGGTTTGTTTTGCCAACACCTATCCATTAGATAGTGATTTATCATTTGAACAACTAGCGTTCTTTCCATTTTTTGACCAACTGGAGCCTGTTCTGATTTGGAATATTCTAAATCGTGAAATTTGCTCCAACGAGGATATAGGTTCTGACAATAGAGATCTGTCCTGCCCTCCTATTATCTAAAAAGTGAAGCCTTGGAGCCGACTGGCTCATAGCAGCCTGAGGTTATCCCCGTTTCTGTAGCGTCAAGCGGCTAGAAGTATTTCTACTCCCCTGGACGGGATGCTAGTCCGTCACAGATCACTCCCTTGCAATTTGTCAGGCTTCCCCAACAATTTTCTTTAAAATTCAAACATCTACTAATCGTGTACGTGAATCAATTTTTTGTAACCGAATCTACATACAGGAAAATCTACAGGATTCCAATTATATGTAAAAATAGGCTCGTAAGTACCCCGGTCCCAGAGGTTTTTCTTGATTTTTCTCTGCATGAGATGAGAGAACGTGGCAGAGCCGCGAAGATGCAAGAAAAACCTGTAGGACCAGGGTAACTCGTAAGCCACACATGTCCGCACCGCGGACCTATTTTTTGGCTTCGATGTCCTAAACAGGGTATACAATTTGACTTGCCTCTGTCATAAACGGGTTAAAAACCCGTCCTAAACAGGGTTTGGTATTACGAGCAGAGAGACTTTAAACCAGACTGCGAGGAGTCTCTTTCTTTTCTCAGCCTGCAACCCGGAGCCTGCGAGAAGTTGAAAGAGCATGCGATCGAGCGGCGGACAAGCGACGCGTTTCTTTTCCTGATTTGCATAATGTCAACTGACTAAAGCGACTGTTAACCGAACATTACAATGTCATTAATCAACATCAGATCAATTTCTGGACAAGAACTGACAAGAATGCCAATGTTGTCGGTATCTATGTAAAATTTTTTTTGCACTTAGCAGTATTACACGTAAAACACGCGCGCATTTAGGGAAAGTTCATTTAATATGACAAGGGGGGGAGGGGGGAAAGATTTTGAAACTCGAAGCTTGAGATTTTAGCAGCCCCCCTCGCTAACGGTTCAATTTTTTAGCAGCCCCTCCCCCCATTTGGTAGTAAAAATTTCAGAGACCCTCTCCTAGCCCAACAATTTTTTCAGAGCCCCCCCTTTGGGTGTGTAATAATTTCCGGAGCTCCCCCTCAATATCTTCACCCCCCCCCCCTCCCCGCCCTTGTCATATTAAATGAACTTTCCCTTACAGAACGCGTACCGGTAGGTCTATAGTTTCTCTGTCTTGGATAAAGTGATGGATCTCGCTGGCATATATATTGTTTAGGGATATTTTTCTCTGTAAAAGTTCTATTAGTGCCTTGATCAAAATAAAATTAACTCAAAAATATAAGTTCCACTTATTCATAATACAGTAATTGAAGAAATCACTCCTCTTGATTTGCTATTTTAAAAAGTCACCTTTCTATAGATAAAATGACTACATTTTGCCACGCTAACTAATTTAGAGCTTAATGCTTGATGGCTTTTTGGTTAGTTCAAGTGTAGAGACGCAATAACTCAGCCTGGCTGAAAACTGGGTTTTAGACGCATCCAGCATGATTTCTCTGATTTGTATGACTTATTAAACAGTTTAAATTCCTGCTAAACCAGTGAGTACGCATTTCCTAAACAGGGTCTTGAATGGAGGCTTTTGTCCTACACAGGGTAGGGTTTTTAGCGTATTTTTGTCCTAAACAGGGTCAGGATTTCAAACCCTCGGCGGCACCACTATACCCAAACATGGGTCAAGTACCCCCCGGGTCGAGACCAAAATCCAAAATTTACACCCCTAAGCGAGACGACGAGCATCCTGGTCTGTTTCATATGGAAGTCCTCCCCCCGGGACAATATCATGTGAAATTTGTCGAAACATCGCACCATTTAAAGCGACGTGGACGTAAAGCGTTCGTATAGTCGTCGTTTTCGCGGTCATAATTTGCATTCCAGAATACGGTTTTTTGCACGTTTTCACTTATATCTTTTTTGAGAAAAGATATTTTGAGAAGGCTTTGTCCAATTGAACTAAAAAATTCAGGATTTGTTGTTCTGAGTAAGTTCTGTAGCTAGGATGAGCTTAGAACTTTTTCATCCATTACATTTTGTCGAAGTTATACTTTGAAATGTATGCTGGATTTTCTGTATCAGATTTAACTGGTCATCATTTCATGTGTTTCTAACTTTTTCCAAAATCTCTGTAGTTATCACAGTAAGCTATTTGTCTTCTTTTGAAAACTGTAAAAATGATTCCTTTTGATCAGTTCTCGCAGCAGTTATCTTTTCTCAAGTAAGCCCTGGCACAGAAGAGCAGGTGGCAGATTTATCCAGCCAGCCAGGTTACAATACAGTTCTGGGGCACAAAAGTATATTTCCATAATTTTTTGGTCTCTTAGCTTTCTAAAAATGTATACTTTGCCATGGTTTGGAATCAGTCTAATCTTAGCCACGAAAAAAAAGTTTAAAAACTGGTGTGTTTGTATGTAAAGCCCAGGCCAAACGAGCCGGCAAGTAGTCGCAAGTGGACGCAAGTTGAACTTTCGTAGAGACTTGCGTTGGGTGGCCAAACGAACTCGCAAGTTTCCTCGAAAGTACACGCAAGTCACAAAAAAAAACATTTTTAAGGCAGACTATCCTCTATTTCATTGGCTAATAATAGCTTAATGGACGTTACTCAACTTGCGTTGACTTGGGTTGGGTGGCCAAACGGTAATAAACTTGCGTCGACTTGCGCACAAATTTGATCTCGACCAAAGTGAGCGCAAGTCATCGCAAGTGCACGCAAGCCCTGGCCAAACGGAGTCGCAAGTAGACCCAAGTTCTCAAGTTGCGTCTATACTTGAGACTCCGTTTGGCCAGGGCTTCAAGTTCCCCCCGACGGGGGTTTTGACGTTGCTTGACACGGCCTTTCTGCCAATTATTAGGGACCTTACGAAAAACACGACGGCAACGGCAACGCGAACGTCACCAAAAAAAAGGTTTAATGAGCAAAACAATAGCTGTGCACGTGCGTTATAACTCTTGGTACATTTCTTTGCCGTCCGCTGCAAAACAACAACGTGAAATGACCAGATTCTGCGTTGCTTGGAGAACGTGAACCACAAAGGCTAAATTTTCGTATTTCTCTTTGAAACTGAATGCATTCGTAGCATATTCAGCTGAGGCATGTTTTAATACCAACAAACGCACTGAATAGAGCTCAATTAATGCGAAATTTCAAAGTAAAATAGAAACACGTTTTTTACTAGGCGTCGTCCTCGCCGTCGCCGTCGCCGTCGTAGATGCGTAAGGTCCCTATTATTAGGGAGCTTAAGCAACGACGACGTCAAGTAAAAAATGAATTTATATTTTACCCACGAAATTTGCGATTGTCTAGATCTCTTCGATTCGCCAATGGCTCTGAAAACTGCTTAAGCTAAGCATGTAACGATGGCGTTCAATTACAAATGGAATACGAAAAATTAGCCGTCGTCGTCCACGTTCTGTAGACGACGCAGAACTTGGTCATTTCACGTTGTTGTTTTGCGGAGGACGGCAAAGAAATGTACAAAGATTTATAACGCACGTGCACAGCTATTGTTTTTCTCATTAAACCTTTTGTTTGGTAACGTTCTCGTTGTCGTCGTCGTCGTGGTTTGCTTAAGCCTGGTTTCCATATGATCGTCCCGATCGTCCCAGTCGTCTCAAAAAATGTTTAAACGATCGGGACGATCATATGGAAACGCTACCCAGACGATCGCAAACGACCCGGACAACTGAGACGACCCCGATCGTCCGGATATAACTCAATTCTTTCCAAGCGATCGAGGTCGTCTCAGTCGATCGTCTGGTTAGCGTTTCCATATGATCGTCCCGATCGTTTAAACATTTTTTGAGACGACTGAGACGGTCGGGACGATCTGGACGATCATATGGAAACGAGGCTTTAAGCTCCATATTTAATATCTCACGCAGTCACCTTTCAAGCAACGCTAAATCCCTGTGCTTATTTCATTAACCACTGTTTGGCGGTTTTGTGTAAATTTTTGGGTGATTATTAGGCATTTTGGGAAAGAGTTAATTTTCTGAAAGGATAGGTCAAAAAGTGAAGAATTAGTAGATGGACACCAAACAGTCCCCTATACAAACCTGGGGTGCTCTTTTTTGGGGGTTTAACTGTCTAGTGGTGTTTTCAATCCATTTTAATCCTAAAAATTCCCTTTTAATATTACTTCAAATTTCACTCCTTTTCATGTTTACCCCCG
>JAHPZR010054278.1:17500-26449 GCA_019787425.1 Platygyra sinensis | reverse complement strand
TACCCTTTAATTTGCTTTATTCTTCAGAGGAAGGTGAAGTGTACTCTTGGGGTTCAGGATATGGTGGAAAACTTGGTCAAGGACACTTGCGAGACAGAGCGAGCCCGCTCAGAGTTGCTGCATTAAAGGACATTAAAGTGACAGATATTGCATGCCATGAGTTCCATTCGGCTGCTGTTTGTGGTAATATACTTGAGAGTTATTTTTGCTAAAAGCACAGATAAGCTAATGTGTGAATCTGAAAAATGTTATAACATTGATTGGAGTTGAATTACATGTTACGTGTTAATTCTGCAGCATGTGATGTGTCAAGTGATAGGCAGCGTCCAAACTATGCCGGAGTAATTGGATAACGCAGCTTTATTTCTACAGTTAGGCCTACCGTTCACTCTAATCTGTAACGAGAACGGAGCTTTACGAAAACGCTTTTCAACTCGGAGGAATTTAAAAGTGTCAACTTATTATTTTCGTGTGGACGGAAAACATTTTGATATCAGAGGTTTTGGAAAACGCGGCGGTGATTTTGCTGACCGAGTTTTCCTCAAACACAATTCCAAAATGACCAGTGATTGTCCCGTTTTCGGAGTCCTCTGTTTTGAAATTCCTCTGGCGTACAGTGCACGGGGTCTAAAGGAGTAATGATCATTAGGGTTTGCTATTTATTCATCTTTCAATGGATTTAGTATTCTCCCAACACAACATTCCACAAAATCAATTTGGGCCTAACGTTGTTTCTGTGTTTCTGTCTGTAGCTACAGGAGAGTTATATACCTGGGGCAAGGGAGGTCCGAGACTTGGATACGAGAGTTCCTCGAGAAAAGAAATACTGCCGAGATTTGTCGAAGGCCTTGAGGAGCACAGAGTGGCGCATGTGGCATGTGGACGCAACCATACCCTAGGTAAACGTATGACGCTAAGATTAGTTCCTAAAGTACTTACAGCATTCTTAGAGGCGGAAGTGTTCTGAAGAATAATTAACATGGTTGTCTCCTCCCTAATACCCCGCATGAGGGGCGCAGGGAATCATGGGGAGGAGAGGAAACAGGCCCTGTACTTTTCCTTACCCGGCATTGACACCACTCCCGCACTGAGGCTCCTTACTCGATACCAGCTTCTGCTCGTGCTTCCTTGCTCACGCCCAGTTTCCCAGTCGCTCTTTGCGCTAAGAGAAAATACATGTTCCAAGTGACACTGTCACATGCTGACAAGTTTTTAATTGCGGCTAGTCTTGCTGTTTAGTGCTCTGTTGTAACTCTTCCTGAGCAGGGAGCACAAGCGAGTAAATACTGACATGCTTTTGACATACATGTACGTTTGCAAATTATATATCAGATAAGAACATGGGCAGAGGTAGACTGGAAGAAGGCCATTTTTTCCTGGTCATTTGAGAAATCCATTGGTTATGTCTGTAAGGTAAAAGTCGTTTCGCCTAATAGCCAGTTCCTCCGAGGTCAGTTCACCCGCGCTAAAACTCCGTTCGAACGGCCTGAAAATCCAAGAAAAGATGTCCTTATAATTTCTCTTTCATTAACCGAGCAAATGAAACAACTTTGTGGGCGAAAGAAAACCGTGCAAAACATGTTAATTTCTCGTCTTTTAATCCATGGACCACGGAGTTAACAGTCCCGACGCGAGTTGGCACTGGGCAAACTGGCTTTCGAGCGAAATGACCGCAATTCGTATGTCATACTAGCGATCTGAGTGTGGTTGTAATTATTTTCAATCTGCAGTTTGCACTAAGAATGGTCAGTGCTTCGCTTTTGGAGACAACGAATTTGGTCAACTGGGGGTCAAGGGACCTTCGATGAGTTACGAGCCTGTTCACTCACAGGAACTAGAAAGCTACCACATCTCTTTTGTGGCGTGTGGGACACATCACAGCGCCGCGATATCTGGTTAGTCAAGTAGGCGTTGTTGCAAAGGCCTATTTCTTTGTGGAGGTTGAAAAACATTGGAGAAACGCGGCAGGCCTAGTGGTTAGAGCGCCAGACTTAAGATTTACTCAAGGAAAGTGTCTTCTGGTCACGGTTTAAGTTTGGGTTTGGGGCAAGAAGTTCATTGTTCTCAGACAAACTCATACTCAGTAATGTTCATGTTTAAATAACTGTCTCCCACTGGTTTAAACCAACTGACTCACTAAACATTGTGAATACTTGCGGGATCTACGACGTGTCCTTCAATGTTTTCAAATCTGTCCGTACATTTTTGGCCATACGACCACATATCAAGAGTACCTTCCTCGATTATAAATTTTGCGGAGAGGGCACTGGCCAAATTTATCGTGCTAGACTCTGTTACGTGTATTCTTGATTTAAATCACTGCCCGGAGTCACTTTGTTGTGTTCTGTGCAAGACAGTTTACTCTCACAACTCGGGGCTTCTCTCTCCTAGGTGTGCATGTATTATTGGGTACTGGCGAATTATTAGGGAAATCTGATCTAAAAAAGTTGTGACTGACCTATGACGGACTTGTAACCCATACAAGGAGTAACCCATTTAAGGAGTAACCCATTCTAAGTTATACCTGCTATAAATACCTTTGTCTTAAACCTATACAATTTTTGTATCGTAGATAGTGGTCAAGGTTTGCTTTGGATGTGGGGCGACAACAGCTCTGGACAGTTAGGAATTGGAAATATAGGCTTCTCATCCAATCCGATTCAAATCTCAACAGATCTCAGGTAATCCATTCACTAAAACCTCAGCGGCCTATAGACCCTTTGCATAAATGGCGCCTAAATTTGAATAACAATACTTGGTACATCCTTAGCCTCACATTCATGTTTCAAGACAAAGGAAATTTCACATGAATGTGAGGCTAAGGATGTACCAAGTATTGTTATTCAAATTTAGACGCCATTTATGCAAAGGTCTATATAGTGTGTAGCGTGTTCTCGCATGGCACGGAAGCAATACTAGAGTCCCAAAACAATATAACAGCGGCAGGGTTGGTGTCCCATCCAAGTTACGAAAGTTAAACTATTTTTTTATGCAAGCAATTTCTTTGTTTTCATCAAAAATTTGCACAGTTGCTGGCCAGGTGGTAGACTGCGAGCAGTCTCTCTTTTGCTCGACATTCCGTGGGGAAGAAAGTAGAGAAGAACGCAACACAAGTGAACGATCTTGAGGGTGCAAGCCTGACATGTGAAGCCGCGAACGCCAAGTACTGCGCGGTTCGTATGTCAAGCAAACATTCACGCTCGCGTGCTCACTTGGTCTGTGTTCTTCTCTACGGATTAAAGAACAAAAGAGACCGATTGTTCGCAGTCTAACCAAGTGAGTGAAACGCAATAAAATGCACGCAATTTTAAGTTTAACGAGGTCAAACAGCGAGCCGGAGCGTTGGGTAAAAGACGCCTTCAATCTGAGCTCAACTGTATAAAGTAAATTCCTGCTGCTTGGCACTGTCCCCTTCATTTTAGCGTCGCGTTCTGTCCTCGAAGGTTGCGTGGCGATAAGTTCCATCACCGAAATGTGACTGGATTTTCTAGGGGCTGACCAACCAATTAATGTGGATACCACGGTTTTTCAACGTTGTAAAGCGACTCTCTTTGTTTGCTGATGTTGATTGTCTTGGTTTGCGTTTTGTAGAACTCATCATATCATTGATGTGAGTTGTGGGGATAAACACACTGTCTTTTTAACAAGTAAGTTGTCCCACGTATTGTCACTAATGTTGTCACAGTATGGTCTTCTTCAAAATCTTGTAGTTGAAACCAAAATTTCATAACTGCAAAATAAGATAAGAATTAATATATTCGTATAACGTTATTGGGGAGAAATGAAAACGATTTTTTTTTTCTTGATTGTCCTGGAAAAGACACAGCCCCGTTTGTGTGTTATTTGTTGGCGCTTGGAGTGGCCGATTGACAAATTCCACCTAGAATCGCTTAGAAGGACCGCTTTATCACAGAGCAGTTTTTTAACTTTTATTTGTTTTGAAATTAAAACGACTGTTTGCTTTTTGTTTTGATTGGTTCGTTGTGTTGTTTACATTTGCTGTGTATGGTCATTGTGATTGCTTTGTTCCGAGTGCTAAGGACTCAGTTTAAACTGCTTTTTTTAATCAAACGCTTGTCGTCATATTGATATTTCTGACGGCAGAATTCATGACGCTTAATCGTTGTTTCAGAAAAGGGGAAGCTCTTTGGAATGGGCGACAACACAGATAACCAGCTGGGAATAAGCCAGCGAGGCAAGTCAGAAGACCCGGTGTTACGGTTGAATACCCCAACACGCATCCATCTCTCTGCTCACACCAGGGCAGCCAAACCAGTGCAGGTGTCCTGTGGTGCTTCTCACACAGCCGCCGTAACAGGTCAGTTGTATGCTATGCCTCCAGGGGGCATCGAAAATATGTACCACCTCAACTTAGACCCCGTCCAAACGTTACCGGAGAAATCTGAGAACGACGTTTTCACTCTAAAAACGCATCAAATGTTTTCCGTCCGCACAACGGCGGAGAATTTTAAAAGTTCAACAATGACCAGCAGCAGAAACGCTTGTACTAAGTGCACCCAGGTTGAGGGTAAGGGTTAGTCATATGGTTATCGAGTCTTCATCTTTGTCGAAAAGCTCCGTTTTAGTCATATTTCCCGTTCACACTTAAAACGCAAAGCCATCGTTTTCAAATTCCTCCAGTTTGAAGAGCGTTTTCCAAAATCTCTGTTTCGGTAGGCAGTTATCAAAGACATGTTTGGACCTAACCGTAGAAATAAAGCTACGTTTCCAAGTTTCCCGGCGCTAGTGTAGATAGGGTTTTAAATTTGAAAACAGAGATAGATTCTGTTTTACTGTCAGTTACGGGACAATTCAACTATAATTGTGGGGTCGTAAACTCCTACAAAACCAGCGCCCGATATTTCGTTCATGGTCGCTGATGAGATTTAATTCTCATGAGCGACCAGGTCTAGTAACGACTCCTTTTCCAATTCATCGTGACTCCTTACAAGGCGCTTTCCTGTTTTTCTGTTACAGAGACAGGAGAAGTATTCATCTGGGGCAAGGGTAGAGCGGGACGCTTGGGTCATGGTGATACAAGAGACAGGTAAGTTGTACTCCTGGTTAATCTTCTCACGTTGAAATTCAAATCACTGTTCATTGGGATTTTCAGATATTACTGTTTTATAAGAGCACACCTGTGATCTTTAGGCTGAAACAAATTAGCCTGGGTTAGAAGCAAATTAAACTGGAGCAAGAGATAATGAAGAGTAAGAGAGAGTGTATCTCCTGTGTAAGCCTTATTTTAAATGTCAGGTTATTTTTAGATCACTCCCGGTTTTGGAATAGCCAATCAGGTGACGCGGATTTTGCTCACGTGGACAGCGCGTGCTGTTTTACGCGCATTGTTATCCCCACAAAACATGTGTGGTCGCGTTTCAGTGAAGCTGTGTCTAAAAATAACTATCGAGGGACAAAGCCTATATGGGGGATTAACACTCTCTCCCTTCATCCTCTCACGACTGAAATTTTTGTAAACTACAACAGGTATTTCTCGTGAGTGGACATTTTAAGATTTGTCGAGTGCCAGGTTACGGGACACACCTTCCCTCACCTTTACGGC
The DNA here is from genome assembly GCA_019787425.1 of Platygyra sinensis. Classification (NCBI taxonomy): domain Eukaryota; kingdom Metazoa; phylum Cnidaria; class Anthozoa; order Scleractinia; family Merulinidae; genus Platygyra; species Platygyra sinensis. The sequence goes on along the minus strand of JAHPZR010054278.1, from coordinate 20,886 downwards.
TCCCGTTGCAAGCATTTTACTGCTGTCATGTTCTCATTCCAGGCCGTTGCCCTGTGAACTCGACATGGATGGCAAGCGTGTACGCTCTGTAACGTGCGGGAGTACGCACACAGCCTGTCTTGTCACCAGAGCCTGGGTATCAGATGACTTGATTAAAAACTGTATGGCTTGTAAGACAAGGTTCTCACTGGTGAACAGAAAGGTACTGTAATATGGAGCGCTTTTGAATTTTCTGCTAAAGTAAACTTCAAGATAAAAGCATGTCTAGCGACAGTTTTTGAGACTATCAGTAATACTTTTACTTCAGTTCATTTGGCTTATTCCGATTTGTGAAAGAATGTACTTAGATACTGCCCCGGGGGGGGTACTCCCAGAAAAATTGGGTGGGGGTGTGCGGCCCGCTTCTCAAAACCCTTACCCTATTTATGACCAAAATCTGCGATATTCCCTACCCTATTTATGACCCGACCATTAAATCAAAACCCTGTTTCAGAGCTGGGTTATAATTAGTTCCTTAGTTCCGACCAGACTGTAAACATAAATATGAAGGGCTTTTGTTGATTTTCTTTTCGATAATGATAAAAAAGTGACTTCTTCTTAGAAACAGGCCCATATCAAGGCTAGAGTGCCAAAACCATACCCTATTTATGACCAAAATGGCGAAAATTGGCTGAAATCAATACCCAATTTATGACGAAAACGGCTGAAAAACCATACCCTTTGGGGCCGCACATACCTATATAGCCCATATAAGGGAGTACCCCCCCCCCCCCGGGGGATACTGCAGAGGAAACTATTTGCGATGACATGAATGATTACTGTAGTTCTATGCACAACTTGGCCAGCTGTGAATTAACGCCTGAAAAAGACAGGCTTGAACGTGACCAGCTCCTAGTTGGATTGATAGCTCAGTTTGCAGAACACTGCACCGGAATCGCGGAGGTCACGGGGTCGAATCCTGTTCAAGTCTTTACATCTTTCTCTGCAATTTAATTAGATTATCTTTCAAATATACAGTTGAAGCTTCTTGTGTTTCCCATGACCGATTCATGATATTCTCTCTTGTACCCTTATTCGAAACTCGTGATGCATCCAAAGGTAGATTAAACGTGTTTTCCTAGTCGATAAGGGTTTACTTACAGCTTTTGTATACTGGATAATACCAGCTTTTATACCATGCCGTATATCATGCAGCCAATCAGAATACAGAAAAGCCGCCTGGATAATCGACAGTATAACATCCAACCTTCCCATCATGCGGCGCTTTAGTTGTATTTGTCGGTGTACTTTCTATGGCATTGTCAATACGTTTCATGGTCCCACTTTTCCATTCACTCGTATTTTCTTGGTTTACAAAGTCAACCAAAGGCTCATGTCTATACCGAGAAAAATGCAAGTGACTCGTTAGGTATTCCATACTATTAAAAACCAGATCATTGGATAGTGCAATTCGAGAGTTTTCATTGGCTTAGCCAGCATGGGTTATGAGTCATTTGACCAAACTATACATATATGGTAAGTGTGCGTGTGAGTTTAACTTTTATTTCAGTCTAGTTTTCTGTATTTGGGGGGTGTTCTGAATAAAAGAATTATTCTACTCGCGCTTGTTGGATGTGAGAATTAGCCAACTCGTTGCTGCGCACCTCGTTGGCTATCTAGTGAGTGAGTGATATGTGTGAGTGAATAGTTTATTTACCCTCGGATTTTAGAGTAGCTTTATCGTAGCTAATATCTCCGAGCATTTCCCACCCCAACTCTCAGTATAACAGCAAAGGCCAGACCGCAACGACAGGAAATACAAGAGAAAAGTGGTATATTCCATGCTGTAAAAAACTAGACCTTTGGATAATGCAATAGCTACCAGCTCAACGCGCGTTCGTGCGGTATAAGATTACAACTCGAAAACGTTGTATAATTGGTAGACATTTATGATTTTTTTTGATCCACAGCACCACTGCCGTAAGTGTGGAGGCGTCTTCTGTGCTTCGTGCACCTCCAAACGAACTCCAATCCTTGCCCTGCCGGGATACCGCATCCCTCGGCGTGTCTGTGACAAATGTTACTCGGTTCTTCTTGAAGAGATGTGATGATAGCCTTGACTTTGTACAAGGAAACAAGCCAAGAAATGCTGGAGCGGATACAAGATTTCAGACAAGGGGTTCAAGATACGGACCTCCGAAGGGGGCTTCCCTGTAGCGGGCCCCGGGGGTTCATTCGCGGGAAAATCTTTAAAATTCAGGTCCTCGGAAATGTTTTCTCCGGCATTCTGATGTCAAGTCAGCGTGCCAGAATTTCTCTTCAAGGTTTTAATTTGGGGGATTCCGAAGACCCCTAGATCCGTCCCAGAGACCGTACACTTTTCTCCGGATTAGAAGAAAATCATCGGCAGCGTGTTGGCTTTAATTCATTAGAGTATGCCAGCTCAAACTATAAATAATCGGGGAAAATCAAGACAAAAGAAACAAGGGTTTAGTTTCGACAGCCGTCTCCAACAATAGTTCTACATGCCTAACTTTAAGTCAACATAATCCTATTAAAAACGTGATCTTGTTTTCCAAAGACATTTCGATGGTTGTTTTTAACATTTTTCGGTTAGTCGGTTAATTATCCACTAACGAAAAGTGTTCCTTATGAATTCTCAATTACATATATTGCAAAATAAATACATTGCAAAGTTGAATGCTCAGGCAGGCTAAGAAAATGATGGATTTTATCCAAGGTAAAACGTGTTAATTGAAAATAAAATTCCTCCAATGGTATTTCAGAAAATGCGCGGAAGTAGTAAAGAGATTTTAGTGAATATTCTGTTGCAAGGACTTTCCCGTGGTCCCATAGTTATTCCTCTATTCAGCTAGAGAATACACAGGAAAGGAAAAGGAGCCCATATCGAATTATAAGTCGTGCAAATTCATCATTTTTGTATGACAGTTATAAAAATCTAGGATGTATACAATTACAAGTATATAAAAAAGATCACCTTTTGGTGCTAAATCAAAGACAAAATAGGTCTTTAAAATTATAACTAGTTAACCATTGCTCTAGTTAGATAAGATGATTAAAATTATATCTTTATTTGTTGTCTCAATCGTGTGCTTTTAGTTTGTTTTTTTTTTTGGTTTGATATTGTCTGCTTGTATCTGGGGTTTTAACGAGTTTTAGTTTCCAAACTTATTTCCCAACAGCGTTAATTATCGAATGAGCAAAGACATTCTGCCATCTAGACACGGCATTTTATAAATTGGAGTGAATAGGCTTTCGTAAGTGGACGGACAAAATTATAAAGTTGAAAGTAGAAAAGCCAATGCTCCTTGTAAACTCTTCTCCTGAAGCTGTCGTTCATTTAGTCCAAACGGCATTGCTAACTTGTAAAATCGAGAGACCCGTTA